>PQXH01000080.1:0-176680 GCA_004786125.1 Botrytis tulipae
CGATCGCGAAAGGGTCGTATTTCGAAGAAAAAGTTTTCTTCGAAATTTGTTGTGTGCTCGTGTGTGTTTACAAGTGTGGTCATGTGTGTAAATGATCTAATTGAGAGAATATAGCAGTCCGTCTCTTCTCTGGTGATGATCATGAAGCTAAGTGAAGAGCTCTACGCCTTTTCATTCGTTCACTTGGATCTTTTCCTCGATGAATTACACTTTTCTTCTCTACCCAAGATCCATCAAAGTGGTTCATTGTATCATGGTGATTATAGTTGGAATGCCTTCCTTGTTTTCTTATACTTATTATCAAGATCATCCAGGAAGGGGTTGGGCGATTTGTCAATTTGCTTTAGTGTCGGGTTGATCTACTAGATTCTGTCATAGATATCGGTACACGAACTGCTACATGCACGGATGATTTTGCCAAGGAGCAAATATTACGCGAGGAGTACGGGAAGTGTGGAAGTTGACACTCCCAAAATAGAACACGAACGACAATGTCTTTTGGAGGAATTCGATTCAAAAATTAATACCAAGTGAATGAAAAGGTGTTTCGATTTGAGAATCGGTATACGGATAATTGTCGCATTCCTCTCACTGACACACTCTACAATATTCTGGTTGCCTTAATCTTGAATGGCTGCCGTAATCACGCCATATCTACTGGACTTGAAACCTAGATTTGGCCATTCAATGTGGGTACAGGCGATCTAGCGCTAAAACTTTCGTTAGACCTGGGTTAGGTGAGATACAGATCTGGGTTAGGTAAGATACAGATCTGGGTTAGGTGAGATGGAGTGAACCCTTTTCTCAAAAACCACGTTTTGACATCCTCACTCTACAATCAGATACCCAAGTCAACTGAGAACTGATTTTGATCATAAGAGTTTCAAACATTTGATATCTTCATAATTTACAAAAACGATTTGTTGCACGCCGAATCTGGGATGCATAGGAGTTCATTCAGCACACTTCGGTTAACAGCTCGGCATTCCTACTCCACGGCGATCATGACGCTAGTCAAGAGCCTCACCATCATCCAGCGGAAGATGACGCTCGATGATGGTGCCTTGAATACCAATAGAGAGTGATAGTAAAGTCTTTGATTTGTAAATGCATTTTAACCTTGAATACGACCGAAACTAAGGGATATTTCAATTTTCTAGTCATTGGGTGAGAACTTTGAAAGCAGAGTAGAAATGATTTGATTTCCTTAATAAGTTACGTTTGCTTGGGTTAAGGTTTGAGTATGTCAGGCCGTAATGATACCAGGTAAAGTTTGTGATTACAAGCTGAACATACACACAATTGCCGGGCATTTTGTATTCTTTCCAGTATCGAAATCTAATACCCTGGGCATAAATTTCATGTCTCCGTAGTCTTAGCTCCGATCATCCTACTGATAAAAACACCTCTTTCATATTACACGTACCATACTGATTCTTCACCAGAAGCAAAAGACTATCAGGTACGGATACCTGTCCGTACTGAGATATACCGACGTATTGATAGTTTACTCCTCAGAGCGTAATGGATGAGATCAAAAATACTACTCCGGATGGAAAGAATCACACCATCATCGTCATCACGTTCACGATTACTCACACCGACCATTTTGAGAAGGAACCTTCAGTATCGAAACCTAATAATGAGTCATATTGGACACTAAACTTTGGCGATCAAATTAGTTCCAGTGGTTAGCACACACACACTCTCTCTCTACTTTTTCCATTCTACACAGCCACCTTCCCAAATAGTGTCCCGTCCATCATCCATTCTCCCTCTCCGGTAATCCCCTTTCTTCGAACACATCACTTCCCATCACCCACACCATATCTTGAGTAATCTCTACTGATAATCCACAAACCCCAAATCATCAACCTCAACATCGCCGAATGATTACTCAAGGCCTCTCATCTCAAACCGCATTCACACGCACTTTACACATTTCAGCAACTTTAACTATACTCTAACATGCTCAAGTGAAGGATAAGTTCATCCAAAGATGTATGTATAATTCACCCGGCCATCCTATTCATCGACACTCTGAAGACCATGTCCCTCTTGTATCTACAAAGACCCACGAGGTAGAAGAATTATATCTGCTCATATTCTTATCGATTATTCGCCATTAATCATTACTAAAAGCTGCATCACTCATCGTATCTTGCCTCACATCTTAAACATTCAGTTCATTAGATGATAAATTGACTAGCTAATCAATTCTATAGATGAATTTTTGGATTACCTACTAATCTGCATGTAAAACCCGCAAAGTGTGATGTATTTATATCCATGTGAATATGCTTTGCGGCATCTTGTTATATCCGCAAGATGTATGATTAATCCATTTCATCGACAACATATGAACGACGATTAGGTCACCGGCCAAGACCAAAAAAAAAGCATGGCCCAACATCACAAAGCCCACTTCAATAAAACCATATTCCCTCCCACTTCAATTTATCCTAACCTCCAATTCGCGTTCCATCATCCGGTTAGCAAGCCTCGCAAAACTCCAGCAACGAAACTGAATCATAATATCACACTCATCTCTACTCATACACATCGTCATATATGCCTCCCAAATAGCCTCCCCCAACCTCTCCTTGAGTATCGTCATATGACGATCCAGATCTGTGTGCTCATCCAATAATTCATCATCATCAATGTCCATATCCTCCAACTTAGCAAATCGACGCATCATGCTCATATCAACCGCAATTTCCAGCTCATCCAAAACAGAAGCACATACTCTCATGAATGAACCCGGAAATCCAATTCTCTGAAGAGGTTCATGGAGGATGTTGATATTGTGCATAATTGTGTTGTCAATTTTGCATACTTGTGTTGGGTTTCTGACGCCTGTGATGCAGGTTACGGTTGCCGCGGTGAAAATGATGTATTGAGGAAACTAGTGGATAAGAAATTAGCTTTCAAGTCTCGCAAATATATAGGAAGAAAAGATGAAGAAAGAAGATATGAAGAGACGTGACAAGATAAAACATACCCAAGCACTTCTAAAAGCGTCCGATTTAATAAAATCCGCGTATATCGGAAACTCATGCTTCCAAAGTTTTTCTTCGTGTTCTTTGATAAATCCCCTGGGACGTGACTGCACGATATCACAAATGTATTTGCACGCATTTGTAAGCTTGTCGATCATTCCATCTCTCGCCGCATCGCCCTCGGGGATGAGAAGATAAGTGCGAAGGAGGAGAATCTTGGTATGATGATAAGATAACCACAATTCTGATCTTTGACGATTTTGTACTTCATCCAAGTCCTCGAGTTTCGCTTGAATTAATGAGTCTGCTTTCTTCTTCCAGGCGGGAAAGGTGGTTACGAGGTATGATTGAACAATGTTCAAACGTTCTTCGGGTTCGTATTTGCGGAATCCGTAGAATTGGTCGAGGATATTACTTGTAATTATCGCTAGTCTGGAGGGTATTTTGGTTAGTATGTTCTTGAAGGCGGCAGGAGAAAGAAATTACTTACTCGAATTGAAGGTTAGATGCAAGATTTGTGGAGAGATCATCTGAAAAAGCAGGTACGAGATTGTTGGGTGTGAATTGTCTGTCGTTGAGGATCCTCGGTAATTCCTAATTAAATTGTCAGTCGATCCTTTAATCCAAGTATATTCATTATGATATTATATCCATCCATATCTGACACCTGCAGTGCAAACAAAGGACAGCTGAAGTTCTGAAGTCTGCCATGATTGTTGAAGTTGATAAATCAATGTCAACTAAACAGATTATCCGAGCCCCCATGTATTTGGAGGGCAGGTGCTCTTGACTCGAAGAAAGGGGCCAACATCTTGACAAAGTAATGACCAAAAAATCTGCCAACAAAGATTATGCAGAGCTTTGCATGTTAAAGTAGCAGAAATTAATAGCTTACCTGATCAATATCGTCAATCTTGAGACGTTGTGGTCTATCCAAAGCATAACTCAAGAATTTATCCAGAAAAAAAGCTGCCCAGAAAACTCGCTTTTGACATTCCACCTCAACCAGATCAACAAGACCTCTCTTGCTATAATGTCTGTTTAATTCAAGCGTGAATATCAAGCTGACGACATTGGAAAAAGTGCTCCAGCATTGGTTGATTCGACCTCTAGCAATAAGATAGTAACATTGGAGAAGTCGAGCTTGAACGCTAGTTAATTGTGGTGGACCAGTTTCAGATTGTAATTGTTCGTCGGCTAATTGACAGTTGAGCATACTATTGAAGATGTAAAGGTTAGCAGAAGAATACAAGGGAAGGATGGTTACTGACCTGGTGTCCACCCATTCTGAGTCCGCACAGTAAGTTTGGGCTGAAGCAAAGATCATGAAAACGATGGCATTCCTGCTTTTAAGATAATCTGCTGCCAAGAGATTACCCCCAGCCTCTAACAACTCATCTGTCCAGCGTTCAACACTAGGTCTGTGCAGGAATAGTATACTTGGGGAGAACTTGTCAAAATAGATTTGAACAAGCTTAGCACCATCATCGGGACTTGGTAGAGTGACCAATCCAGGTCGACTGATAGGCATTGGTAGATCACCGTAAGCAAGAACAGAGACAGGTGCGTTTGGATCAAACACTTGCTGAGCTTCTTGGGGCTGATTAGCAGTTGGACTATTACCCGCCGACTGTTGAGGTTGTGACATCATTTGATCGGGATTTAGATTCTGGCCGAATGAACCTATTACCGGTGGCATTTGTGCGTCTTCTCCTTGCATTGGAGATTTAGAATTGGTCAAGTTAGATCCAGCAATGAAGACTTTGTGTTGAGGATCAGGTCTGTAGTTCGGATTTGGTTGGATTGTAATCTTTCGACCACGAGCGTAGTCGTTATTATAAGAACAATGCTTTTTATCGCAAACGCAATTAGTGCATGGCAAATTACCGGAGCACTTAGCTTTTCCTCTGCGCAACTATTAGTAATTCCATACCAAGTTTGTAATTATCTCGAAGTGAATATATGTTGAATTTAGAGGGGTGAATCTCGGAAAAGCTTACATTCTACATTGGTCGCAAGCTTGAGTGACCTTGCTTCGCTCTTTAGTTCTTTCATACTTTTTTCGCGCAGGTTTGGATGAATCGCCAGGTGGAATGTTGGCTTTAGATGAGATTTTGTCCGTCATGTTGAAGAAAGTACTCGGGTATTGGTGGAATCTTTAAGTTGCGTGTAGTGGTTGTAATAGATACCCGCAGGTTGTATATTGCACTTGTAAAAACGAGGAAAGAAGGACAAGAGAGTCTGGCAGAGTCTGGCAAGATAAATAGTAATTCAGAAAGAAATCTGTGGGCTGTTTTAGAACGATGCCGTATGATTTGAAAATAAAAACAACGGCAGAGGTTGTGATGAGCCGTGGAGGATAAACAAGAAAAATCTCTAGCGAGCCAATCAAAATTCGACAATTCCAGATATCAAAGATGGAATGACTTTGATATACACGAAATACTGTTTCAATTCACTGTGTAGAAGAAGATACGGATATACAAGGAACATGAATACCTACTCAGAAATTCCTGATGCTAACCAGATGCTGATTTACTTAATTTGTTGACAGAGATGCCCCTCGCCTACGTGTCTACGTAAAAATTGCTGTAAAAATTACCATTCAGTATCGCACAAAAGATTTTGAAGAGGCATCAGTTTGTGAGATGAATGGATTTGAAACAGTTCAAAAATAATAGTTCAAAAATACTGGTAGGCTTCTCATATTCAAAACGTTTACAAGTAATAGTCTTTCCCGAACATAGGTCAGGCATCTTCTGGCATCTTCAAGTCACCAGCAGAAAGCTTCAACTTTTCCACATCATGCGACTTGACGCTTTCCCGGTTGCCGAATATGTCCAATTTCTCCAATTCACTTACATTATCGATACTTTGATTTACTAATAAGTGAGGTGAATCAATCACATCCTTGAATTCCTCTTCCACAGACGATTTCGAAGTCTCAAACTCGCCACTATTCTTGGTAGCCTCTGTTTTCTCAAGATCAACCTTCTTTACCCCAATTGCAAAGCCTTGATCCGTTACAAGAGCTTGATCAAGACAATAGCTCTTGATAAAACAACTAGCGATCAATCCAGTTACAGCAAATACACACATGGCGATCCAGATAGTCTTAATGGACGCTGCAGATACAAGCCTAAAGTCTAAAACTTCCGGATTTTCGGGAGGTAGAGTATTAATCAGTGGAATCAAAGCCACTACATCGGCAGCCACTTGTTCGATAGTGTATCCAAATTGTGCTACGATTATGGCAAAGTCTTGGGTTTTTCTGAGTTCGGCAAGCATTCTATTCTGTAAGATGCCACCTCCACTAATTACTGTTAGCACATGCACAATATGGAATGATTGTCATACATCTTAATGGGAACGACTTGAAGAGCGCTTGCTTAGGCAAAGTAGAAGTGGGAGAGAGCTTGGAAAAAACATGGAATGGGATGAAGAGTCAATCCAAGTCACTGCTTGTTGTGCAGGAAAGCAAAGAGCTGCACTGGAACGAAGGACTTCCCAAACCTACGAGCCCAAACTCAACCTTCGACAGCGGCAGATGTGGCACATGGAGAAGAAGCAACGTCGGCGAATAGCGACGGGTGTAGCCTCTCCAGGATAAACTTCAATGGCAATACTTGACGAGTGATAGGAGAAGAATACGACAGCTATGCAACCACTGTTACTGTCGAAGGGGCGTGGGAACGCAGGAGAAACCATAAAAACAACCACTGGGCAATAAGCCGATGAACAAAAGCCGAAATTCATCGAGGAAAATACAAACAACAAAAGAAAAAAACAAAACTTACATCGCCACCCCAACCGTTTGACCCAACGCCCTGAAGAACGTGAATAATCCTGCTGCAGTAGCAGCATCCTCCTGCGGAGCCGAAGCTTGAATAGCCAAACTCATAGCTGGGTATAGAAGTCCCATACCAATACCACTTCCTAGCATCAAAAAAACCCATGTCGCAACCGGTGTTCCAACGTCAAGAAGATATAGCATACCACAACCAAAAGCTGTTAAAGCCCATCCGAGCCATAGACTCCAACGATATTTTCCTGTTTTTGCAGCGACGATTCCCACAATCAAGGCTGATGGGACAATAATAAGGGTTTCTGGAAGGGCGGCTACACCTGCCATCATTGATGTATAGCCTTGGACAGACATGAAGTAGAAGGGGGCATAATAGACGATTGACCAGAGGATCATCCCATGTAAGAAAGTACAAAAATAAGCAATGGTCGTTGAAGGGTTGCGGAAAAGTCGAGTTGGTATGATGGGTTTCTTTGCAAACATCGCTTCATATATGCAGAAAATGATGAGTCCAGTAGCTCCTATCAGGAGTGGAACCAAAGCATGTCAGCTTTTCCATGAATAACTCACCCCACCCCAAGTCAAGGGGATAAGAAATGAGGTTAGTGACCCAACAAAGATAATCGATCCGATGTAATCGATTTCAGACAACTTCTCCTCTATTGTCCTTTCTTTCCTCTCCAATTTCAAGAACCAAACACATCCTACAAAGCCTATTGCGATTATAGGTAGATTGAGATAGAATATCCATCTCCAAGAACGTACGTGAATATCTCGTCCATAAGTACATACTAGGCATGAACAAATTACCAGACATTTAAGCCACCAAAAGCAGATCCAAAGTTCAAGCAAATGAAACAGAACAGGACTCGAAAGTTAAAAATATGTCCACGTCGGTAATAACGTTTCGAGCTCTAGCTGGAACTCAAAATATGTTCTGGCAGAACAGATTATTGGCAATCAGAATACTGGAACTCAAGTTGTTCCAGACTACCGATAAATGGCTTATACTAAACATGAAAACGGCATTGGTCCAATCGGTACTCGGAAAAAGCCTCCACGCCTTTTAAAAACAGATAGCCACAGAATTACTCAACCACATAATCGAACACATATTATTAGTGTGTCAACCGCTGAAGTTGTAAAGCTATGAGCATTCTAAAAGACGGGGTAGCGGATGAGGTCACCTGCAACTGGTCTACCGAAGTCTACAGAGAGTCTGAGGGTAGAACTTGTGGCTTTTGTGTGAGAACAGATGGTCCAAGAGCCGGAAACTTCGTCTTGGTTTGCTGCACCTCAACGTTCGCCATTCATGTGCCCTTTAGTCTATATGACTGTTGCCGGTACTCTCGACTCAATGAGAAGAGCTTTGGATCTTCCTTCAATTGTCAATTGTTATGCACAAAATTCCCTTGGGCTTCGTCATGAGCGGGTCACTTTCCAAAATTGATCGATAGACACATTGGTGGTGACTTGGTGCGAATAGCCTCTACCTCTCCATTTACTCAATGGCTGTCTGGTTCCTCTTTGGATATACCTTTGAGATACGCAAGATAGAGACTTGTTAAAAGAAGTAAAAGATACATCAGCGAAATGTCATTTGGAAGACGTTCAAATACACTTCGGGCCGTTCATATCACGTGTGAGGGGAAACAAGCCTAAACCCTGTACCACCCTGCCCTGAACCACCCTGAATCATTTTGATAGACTCGAGATTACCATTTTTGGCATGAAGCATCCGCTAACAATGCCTAGCTGGGCCCTACTCAAATGTTATTTATATTGTTTTGCCTAGATCTTCTCCTGATATCAAGCTTTCCCATGATATCAACAGTCTTCATGCTTTCACAAAATATTCAATCTTATCGAGTGATGAGAGAATACGATTTTCCATTTTCTACATTCAAAATCTAGCTCATCATCCATCATTTAATCCTCTGGGTCTAGATTCATCTATTCCCCCTCCTCCCAATTCTGCATGATGCAGTGACTGGAGGTCTCCACTCTCATTCCTAGTCAACCCCCTAGTATCTGCATTTCTATCCTCCAACTCATTCTGTCCTCGACGTCGAATATGACTCAATGTCATCAATTCTACTGCAGTTTTATTTTTTGATGCCCCACTTCGACTTCCACTGGAACCACTTTTGTTAGGATCCCTATCACTCGTTATGGCAGATCCATATAGACGTCGAGCTGATGCAGTGATGCGATTCAAGAGTGGACGAAAGTTTGGGAGACAAGCGCATACGATTGCCATTCCAACATGAACCGCCGACCAAAGTTCTGCTCGTGGAAAATCGACATTTTGACTACCAGGAGCATATCCAAGAACGACTCGTACAACACCTGTTACGATGACACTTTGATAATGTTAGTATGAACTGAGACGGAAAAAGAATGTAGGTGTACATACAAACTTCCCAGGAGGAAGATACCTCCAACCAAAACTTTCTGAGAATTTGGCATTTGAAGTCCAATTACTACACCGATTGGCAAAATCAAAATCCCAATATCAATCACGATTTCAACCACACCCATAACCATCCAATAGATATTGAAATTAAAACACCATCCACCAGCCGAAGGTCCAATCCAGAATCGATTTGCTGGAACACAACTGATACTTGCCGCGATAGTACCGACCAACCACCATACGATAATAAAACTCATAAAGATCCAAAAAGACCGGACCAAACTCGAGGAGAATATCCGACGATACATGAGAAGGATTGAGATTTTAATAGCCGTCACGACTGAAAAATAAAGAATGGCGCAAACCCATGACATTATAAGATATGTGACATGAGGCTTATAATCAAAGGTAGGAGAATCGCGATCGATGGTCTCGCCGCCGCTTGGATCCGATTTCACGCCTATGAAGAATGATTATGAATATGCTAGATACCTAGGTACTATGAATATTTTCTCACATACCATAGAGAAGAAGACTACCCGTGATAATCAACAATATGACCCCAATCAAGATCCACCAATCATCAGCCGCAGTACCGGCTTTCGTTAATTTTCGTGTTAGGAATCGAAGAATGACGGCGATTACTGCTAAGATGGTAACGACAAGAGCAGCAGTCGTTGTATGTTGAGAATTTTCATTCTGCATGACTACTTTTCATTCATGGAGCGAAAATATATCATCGATTGATAAAATGAACCCCCCCAGAGAAGATTTCTACGAAAAGATGGATGGTCCAACATCTTATCATTTCTATATCCAGGTGTGTACCACAGATTTGATCATCAGCCGCTCATAGATAGGCAGGTACCGTTACGAGAGCGAACTTTATGTCAGGATTAGCGGAGTCTGTACAACGGATATATGTTGTGTTCCTTGTTGAAATCCAAGAATTAACCTTATTGTTGGCGGAGAATGGAGGATGAAAAATGATAGGTCGATCATGGTTACATATATCCAAGTATTTTTCATTTCATCCGAGGAATTGAGGTAGGGGATATTTTTTGTGAAGGATCATCTGAGAATTGAATATTGAATTATATGTGGAGTAGTTTTGGTTGATGTTACATATACGATATACCTAGTCAATATCCATTTCATACATTGTAGATCTCTCATTTCGTTCTTTCATCTACCAATTTGGGTAACGATTGTAGTAGGTATCACCTAAAATCTACTCCATACGCCCACCTTTTAGATTTCTGATGTATGTAGGTAGGTAGGGTAGGGTAGGTAGGGTAGGACAACTAACCGGTGAGAGGAATTGAATTATCGTGTTAATATACGATATACAATATATACATAGCCGTATATACATAACCGTACATATTTATATATATATATCGTAAAATGAACCATTCAAACACAGCAAAACGTATCTAATCGGATGGATGTCCCCACTTCTCTATCATATTTTGTGATACCGACGACATGGTTTGACAGCGTCCACATCATTCCTGCTTATTCTCGTCCCCCCAACGATATTCATGGATAAAGACGAAACAAAAACTGACTAATAGGATCTACATCCCTCTATTCCTTCAAGTCATTCTCATCACACGCCAAGAGTAGTTAGACAATACGAGGTAGTAGTCATTATCCATCATTATCAATTATCACATTCTTTTACCATCCCATATCCCATTCGACATCTTACGTTACTTACATATCTCGAGCATATATAGTCGCATTTCGGTCAAAATCGGTATTATCATCATATGCCGTGTATGCCGTGATACCATCTACCGTCTTCCAATCAAAATTCACTTCTCACCTGGGTTCTCCGAACAGGAAAGGGAGCATTCAATGCCGTGCCGCAATCATACAGGAAGCTCTCCACTTTTCTCTGGGAAGCAAATCGATCTCGTTGAATTGAGCGCTTAACTTTTTCACAACCATGACAGCTTCTTCAATTGTCAATCTGTTTAAGAAGCTTTGAGATACTTTACTTGACTCCGAGTTTGTTTATCGTGGTATCGTATCCTTGACTGTCTTGTGGAACAGAAAAGAAGAACGTGATCTTTCTTTGAGATAAGGACCAGGAGGTTGAGAGTCACCTACCTACCTACATATACATACCTATATTTATTTGATCTCTCCAGGCGAATTTTATAATTCATACTTCGGTTTCATATCAGTAGTATCACTCTCTTCATACATCATCAACAAGATGGATTTCTCAAAACCAATGCATATCGTCATTGTAAGTTCACTATCTATTCATTATCATCCAATGTCAAATCCCAATTCCCTTCATCCATTTATTTATCCCCTTCCTTCCCTTCCCTTCCTTCCTTTCCGTATCGTCCTCTCCATCTCGTCCCGTCCACTCCGACCCCCTCCCTAACCCCTCCTTAACCCTCCCCACTAACCTCCCGCTCCAAACTTAAAGATCGGCGGCTCCAGCACCGGCCTCATGCAAGGCACCATGCTCTCCCACCTCCCCACTCCCCACACCATCACCATCCTCGAACGACACAGTTCCTCGCTCCGTCCGGACCTCGCCGCCGGTATCACCACCTGGCCCGAATTTGAACTCTTCATGAAATCTCACGACCGCGTTGCTCAACCCTGGTCTATTCACTCTCCCACTGTGCAATTTTTAAATAAAGATGCCAGTGTCAAGAGAGAGATGAAGAGGGAATTAAAGATGACGAGTTGGAGCGTGATTTATTATCGTCTTCGACGGAATTTCGATGGTTTGAAGAGTGAATTTTGTGATGGGGAAGTAGTGGTTCCTGAATCTGAGGGAGGAAAAGATGGTGATTATCATGATGAAGAGGAAGATCACCCAAAAGGGAAAAGCCAAGGAAAACGTGAATTCTTAACTGGAATGAATGTTACATCTCTCAGCAAACTTTCCGACGGTGGCGTCGAGATAACCTACGAAAATCAAAATGAAGCAAATAAAGAATTCAAAATGAACGCCGACATGGTGATACTAGCCGATGGAGCAAATTCTTCGCTGAGAGCAAAATACTTTCCAGATGTCAAGAGAGAATATGCAGGCTATGTAGCATTTCGAGGAACGGTTTTGGAATCCGAGGTTTCGGAAGAGACAAAGAAGATATTCGATCCTAGTTTGACATACTTTTCTTACAAGGGGGGATATATACTTTTGTACGTTTCAGTTTTCTTGTTTTCTTCCTTTCGCTCAATTTCCTGCTCGCTTTCCTTACTTTTTGACTTTCTTGACTCTCCCTATCTCCCAATCTTCCCATCTTCCCATCTTTAATCCCCTAAACCTCCAAACCCCAACCTAACAAAAAATCAGATACATAATCCCCGGTTCAAACGGCTCCCTGACTCCTGGCTCCCGTCGCTACAACTGGGTATGGTACCACCCAATATCCCCCTCCCCCTCTCTCACCTCCCTCATGACCGACACCAGCGGTGTTCTCCACCGTACCACCCTCCCCGCCGGCCTTATGAACCCCACAGCCTGGGCCCCCTACCTCAGCCTCTCCCAATCCATCATGTGTGCGCCCTTTGCAGAAATCATTTCCAAAACCCCCTCTCCCTTCATAACCGCCATTAACGATTCTGCGCTCCCATGCGCGCTACTCCCGGATTTCGATAACAGAGTTTTAATCACCGGCGAAGCATTGAATCTCATGCGTCCGCATATGGCGCTTAGTACGACTCAGAGCGCAATGCAAGCGTTGGAGTTGGAGAAAGTATTCACGGGAAGTTTAACACTGGGAGAATGGGAGAAGAGAGTGGTGAAGTGGGGGAAGGTAGGAGTGTGTAAGACGAATGCGTTTGGGCTTTGGAATTTGAGCGGAGTGGGAGCGGCGTTGCCGTGGGTGTTGAGGTTGTTGGGGGTTTTGGTGGGGATTCTGTGAGGGGAGAGGAAGAGGAAGGGGAAGGGAGAGAGGAAAGGAAAAGGGAAATGAATATGCTGAAGTTGGCGTGGAGTTGAAATATCAATCCTCCGCCACCATGACTCCTAACCACCTTTCCGGGCTACGAAGCAACAAAATACAAACGATGCGACACCACAAACCCCTCATGCCATCTACCCAAGAATTAAAACCCTTTGAGGAAATTCTCCACTTATGAAGTAAAAGCCAGTCAATCCGTCAATCATCCAACACCGAATACTAAACACCAAGAAAAAACGCAGCGAGATACCAACGACCTACATCAAAAGTTCCATACGATACAATACCAAACATAGATAGATATCCCATTTCTTCGCATATCATAGGTATTTTTTGCAATTCTTTTTCTAGCTATTTATTTATTTATTAGCGAACTAGCTAGGTGGATAGCTAGGTAGATAGTTGCTATGTATTAAAAATACCAATTTATCAAATATGTAATGTGATGGTTGAGAAGTTTGATACTTGTGTTTATTGTAGTATATATATGTGTGTGTGTGTGTATATGTATATATAGATGTAGATTTTACTCATCCATTATTTCAAGTGTTTAACTCAGCCTAGCATAGCTTGACCTAACATAACGTAGTTCTAGATATTATAAAAGAGAAGTTGTTTTCCCTTACCTTCTCCCCCCTTCTCTCCTCTCCTACCCCTCTGCTCTTCTCTCCTTTCACCCAAAAATCCCAAAAATCTCTAAATACTCTCAACTCTCTCCAACAACTATTCGTATATCCAAAATCCTATATTATTTTAGTTATTATTTTCTTACAATCCAAATCCAATCCCAAATCCAAATCCAGCCCTCTACCCACCTCCTCTCAAAACAAGAATAACCATTAATTATCAACCCTAATATCAAACCCAACACCAACACCAACACCAGCATAAAAAGTCCTCTTCCTCTCTCCTCCCTCTTTCCCCTCAACAAAAACAAAACCAAAGAATAAGAGAATAAAAGAAAAAAAAGAACCTCTACATCCCGCCATCCCGCCACCACGGCAGCGGAGCGTTATTTCATGTCATTTCATGTCACTCACCTCTTCTCTTCTCTTCTTTCAATTTGAAACTTTCAATTTTTGATTTTTGATCACCCGACCTATCTCCCTTCCTCTTTTCTTTTTAATCCTTTTCTATTTTTTCAATTTATTTTTTTCATCTTCTCTTTTCCATAAGCCATCTACCTTTCTAGCTGTTCGGTTTTCCCCTCACCTCCTCCCTCTCCCTCTCCCTCTCCCCCCCTCAAAACCCCCCCCTCAAAACCCCAAACACCAAACACCAAATACCAACCACGCACCAAACCCCAACAAACCCAAAAACCCAGAACCCATCCCACCACCCCAAAGAAGAAATCGATATACATTATACACATACACACACATCTACTCGTAAATTCTACTCTATATAACTTCACAAGAAAGATCTCTTCCACCGATTCTCTTCCACCAATTCCATTCCATTTCATTCCACCCCTTCAAATCAAAACCAGATTCAAAACCAGATTCAATGCCAGAATCAGAATCAGCTTCAGATAGTAAGTATATCGTGCATGCGTGTATGCAAAGGGGTTAATTATATTTATATCTCACTTACTTACTTACTTATATTTATTTACACTTCCTTATACATAGATATAGATATAGATCTACTCACACAATACTCACACAACACAACACCACACCCACCAATCACCATCACCAATCACTAAACAAAACATTCAAACAATCCAAAAATCCCATCCATAACATTTAAAAAGGAGTATCATTATAAAAAAAAAGAAGAGGCTGAACTTAGAATATCTCCCCTCTCTCATCTCACAAATCCTTCTCTGGTTTTCCCTCCCCTCTTCACTCTCCTACCTATCCATTCTCTCTCACTATTTTCAAGAATACATATCCCTTAAACCATGCATCTCCCTTCACCACTCACTTATCCACCATCCACCATCAAACAACGTATTGTACGAAGGATCACTTCTCTTCTCTTCACTGCACTTCACTGTCCTTCACCCCACCAATATATGTATATCGACAGCAAGTCAAATCCCCCAAAATTACTAACATCTTATTTGTGAAATCCCATCCCAATCCATCCATACCGTCCATCAATATCCATTGTATCCTCAAAGATCCACTTCGTATATCTGACCACCCATCCATCCAGCCAACCATCAATCTATCCCCTATTAGAAAATTGTTTTGGTATCTTTCCTTTGCAAATGTAACAACATCTCTTCAAATTCCATAATATACGCCCAACTACCACCAATCTTGATATCTATCCCCTCTTCCCCTCCTCCCCAATCTTCATCACTTTCACCATTTACATGATAATACAACCCCCACAACATCCACTTTCCTTCTCACCCTCACTAACCTCCATCTTTCCTTGTGGTCCACCATTGTTTGCACCACTAGCACCACCTGCCGTGTAACCAGCCATTTCTTTATTATAACGTCTGATTTCGCGAACAATATCGTAGAAAGCGTTATCAACATTAATTCTCGATTTCGCCGATGTCTCGATAAATTTGCATCCGAAATCATCTGCCAATTGTTGACCCTCTGTTGTGATTATATGATTAGTCTCGATTCTTTCTGCTGTATGTTGTGACCTGCGACATCGGGTCTCACAATGTAATTTTCAAATGAATGAAATGGATGAATAGATGAACAAACAAACAGACATACCTTGTTTTGAAACTTGTCTCTCACCCTCCAAATCACATTTGTTACCAACGACGATAATAGGGAAATAATCCTTATCCTTAACCCTCAAAATTTGTTGTTGGAATGTCATGATTTCCTCAAAACTTTGTCTGCTGGTAATGCTGTATACCAATAAGAAACCTTCACCCGTACGCATATATTGTTCTCTCATGGCGGAATATTCTTCTTGTCCAGCGGTATCGAGGACATCCAGTAAAGCGACCTCTTCATCGATAACGCATTGCTTACGATAGGAATCTGAATTGATGGAGAAAGCACAATGTTAGTCAAGCCACGCGATAATAGAATTAGAGAAGATGAATCTTTACCTTCAATCGTAGGATCATATTCATCGACGAAATGACTTTGAATCAATTGAATTGTCAAACAAGATTTTCCAACTCCTCCTCCACCCACTACCACCAGCTTATATTCTCTCAAAAACTATACAGAGGAAGCGCAAGTTAGTCAATTGATTTTCGATGCATCAAGCTACGTGATAAATGATAAGAAAGGAGAAAGAAAAGATGATAGGGTACCTTTGAAGCCATCTTTAATGATTAAAATGTATGAATTGATGTGATGTAGTTATCATCAACTTAAATCCCCCTGAATAAAAAGCTTCGAATGCTTATCGAAGTCGAAAGGGGAAAGAGTTAAAAGTTTAGGGTATCGAAATATGGATTGCGCGACAAGGTGACGACCCTGTAAGGAAAAGGTTGAAATGTTTTGAAAGTAGGTAAGAGTTAAGAGGTAAGGTAAGGTAAGGTGATGGGTGATGGGTGATGATTGATGATTGATGGTTGATGGTTGATGGTTGATGGTTGATAAGAGATTCGATAGGAATCAAGAAATTGATGGTTCGATATTGAAATTGCTTTTCTTTTCTTTCAATCGTTGGTAATGAGAAAAGGATGATGGATGATTGATCAACCGTGAGCGTGAGGTAAAAGGTTGAAGGTTGTAGATGTGAAACGACAATTGATATTTCGTTGGAAGCTTTGGGAGAAATTGATCAAATAATTAAACCGACGACGGAACGGAAGATAATTGGAAATTGGTACAAAAAGCCGTTATTGAATTTTGGTAACAAGGTAAAAAAAAAAAAAAAGATATAAAAAAATAGTACAGGCGAACTTGTATGAAGTGAATGGAAGTGAAGTATGAAGAAGTTAAGTTAAGTCAAGTGAAGTAAAAGTTAAAGTAGTGAATGAATGAATGTTCGTTTCTTTTCTTTCCTTTCTCTCTCTCTCTATTTTCTCTCCTTAATTATTCAAATCTCTGCAGGGCTCTCTTCTTTTGCCTCTTCTTCTCTCTACTCTCTCGTCACTTAATATTCTACTGGTAAGTGGAGAATCTCTTGTTTTTTCGTTTCTTCAGATCAGACCAGTCTGAATTTTATGGTGTAGAAAGTTGATGATTGAAAGTATCTTTTCGATAGAGACCAGAAGATAGTGTATGGGATGGGAAAAGAATGTTGATGTTGATGTTGAAAGTTTAGATGAGGGAGATGATCGCTCGGACAAAGAAACTTTGATCCTTTCTTCTTATTCTCTTAATGAACGAGGAGATATTTGTGCACAGAAGAGGATCGTGCTTTTTTTTATTTTGGAAGGGGATTCCTTTTCACGGGAATTTATGATGTGATGGATAGGTATTTGATATGAATATGATATGTATTTGATATATATGTATTCGATATATATGTATTCGATATGTTGAATAAACACCAAGTTATAAAAGATGGAATAATGAAGGAATGAATCGATTTAAGCCGAATAGGATCAAGTAGTTTGATAGATTGTACGTTCCAGAGGAGGGGATAACCAGTAAGAAGTCGAAGTTACAGTTTAGACTAAAACAAAGTATATCAAGGGATATGAATTATGAAAATACAGTCTGTATATTATGTCTGCTGAGATCCTTCCCGAGATTCTCGAGAGTCTCGAGAGTGTCGAGACGATATAGAGAAAAGGGTACTGGTAGGGGTTCAACTCGTAGGGTCGGTGATTAAAGTTTAAAATACCTAGTAGGTAAGGGTACAATATATGAGTGAAGCAAGCTAATAGCTAATAGCTATCTATCTACTGGTATGCACTTATGAAGTCGGAAAAGGGTATGAAGATGAGGTCAAGATCAAAGTTGGAGGTCTCAGGTCTCAGGTTACAAGCGTAATGCAAGCAAGTAGGACCATAGATGCAGATGAATCTCCAGAGTAAGTTTAACGCGGGAATCCTGTGCAAGTCAGGGCAAGCTTGAAAATAAAAGCAGGAGAGAGGGAAGAATGGGGCAATCGTGAACAGACCTCACCAAAGAATAAGTGACTACGAGTACTTCGTAAATGGATGCAAATCTTCAACTATTCGCTGTGAGAGGTGGTACGGAGTCAAATAAAAGTATAACTGGGGCCGGGGAGTGTATTAAAGGATAACCGAAATCGCGAATGGAGATGTAGAGCACCGCTTCATCAAGTGAGAGTGCTTACCGGTTCCTTTGAAAGTGGAGATGTTTTTAATACGATTTAATGATTTGATTTGATGAGATCGATATTGGATATTGGATATTGGATATTGCATTCGAATTATCCAAATGGAGAAACAAAATAGATGAATTGGCCAATATTTAATCCCGTCGTTGTATCTTACTCTATGTACATTGTTGTCATTCACAGATTTATATTAATTATGATTACTACCTAGGTATGTAAGATTCTAGATATATTTCTAATATTCCAGAAGAGATAGGAGCATCTAGATGTGTAGTTTAGTTCCATTTCCTCTATACAAATCAATGCTCAAGTCACAGTATACCTACAAATTATCATCTAATTCAATTCAATTCATTTCCATTCAATTCAAACCAACCCACTCATCCAAATCATCATCAACATCATTATCAAATTTACCGACATCTCGCATCTAAATATCTAATATCTATCTAATCACCACTCTCCCATCCATTCATCTCTCAATCATTCATCTCCATCCCTCCATCAAAAAACCATACCATTCCCCATTCAACCCCGGTGTGAAAATTACCCATCAAAATTCACAACACCACCCAGACCACACCCCCATCTAGACCCGGTCAGAACAAATCAGTCAGCTCAACCCCAAGCGCAATCGGTACCTACCTAGTAGGCTAGTACCCATCTAATATCCCATCCTACCCGTGGCTGAAAATCCCACGAGGTACCCAGGTGCGTGCGTTTACGACTGATTGTACCGTACCTCGCCACGCCTTCACATACCTACATGATAATTACTAGGTTTACTAGGTATCTATCCACAATAAGCTAGCTAAACACGCCGCAAACATGAATCGGTATTTCGCAATCAATTGACTTTTCATTCGTATTGGTGATGCAATATCATACTCTGTACAGTACAATGGCGTACAACTACCTACCTACCATCTACATCATAGATGCAGCAGTCTCCGGGCCTCTAGAATTTTCTTTTTTCGTGTGTGCGTGACATTCTAGAATCCTATTGTATTCGATGGCACGATAATATACATTCTGTACGCTTACTGGGTGCTCTCTATATCCTACTCTATACATCACGTCACATCACCATTACTATACCTCACTAATCACCACATTAATACTACCTACCCACCCACATAGGTAAGCATCACCAGTCAATCAATCAATCAATCAATCAGACAATCAATCATTCATCCATTTCAGGGGTTAAGCGCTCTCCCTCCCGGGCGTTATAATCCCAGCCAGCTACGTAGTTCAACCCCATTCATCCCTCACATTCTAGAAGGAAAATTGGAAAATTGAAAAATTCTCCCGTAAGAAAAAGAAAAGTGTAAGACATATTCATTATCTCCTCTCCGTAAAAAAGTAAGTAAGTACAGGTTGCATCGTTCCGTTCCCGTGCACATTACCTTATGCTTATCGTTGATACCTCACCTCCTATCTACTCTGTACAATATATCTATCTCCATGCAAACCTATCTATCTATCAAAGAATTCATTACTATACTACGAGTATAATGTATATACTACAATAAATAGAAAGGCTAATCTCAAATTCTAAAATTCTAAAATTCTAAAATTCTAAAATTCTAAAATTCTAAATTTCTAAATTTCTATTTTTTTCAAACTCTCTCTCCAGAGCCCCTCCCCCCCTCACCTCGGCTCTATAATCAGCATCGTCATAATCACCATAATCACCATTCCCATCCCATAACCGCCAACCATCAATCATCAACCTCAATAACAATCTGAAACATAACCACAAAAGTTTCAACTTATTTTCTCCCCTTCCCTTCCCTTCCCTCATCCCATCTCATCTCATTTCATATCATATCACCTCTCCCAGAGCCCAAACACCCACTCACCCACTCACCCATCCACCCAATTCCCAAACCCTCACTCCAATCAATCTCCTCTCGAACAATCTCCAATTTTCATTTCACAACCCTCACTCTCTCATCACCCTCAGTCCAATCATCCCTCTCTCAATCCATCTTCTAGAAGCAATTAATAAATTAATTTCCGATTCCATCACAATCACAATCACATCAATCACATCACATCACATTACAATCATAGAGTAGTGTCATGTAATGTAATGTACATCGTAACTCTAGGATATGATTGATACCTACTAGGTACTAGGTACTCTGTATTCTGTATTCTGTATTATGTATTCTGGAAATTCACACTTACTCCAGCTCATACATACATACATACATAAATCCCATAAATCACATCTCACCCACTTACTCAAATCCAAAATCCAAAATCATAACCTCCTAACCTCTAAAATGACAATTCGCAACATGATTCATAATAATTTTAATCCAACATCGATACACAGATTAGAACGGGTCTTGATCTTAAAAACTTTGATAGGGAGCCGAATTTTCCCCCTGAATTTCGACGTGTGCACGGCTAGAAATTTAAACTATGTACAATGGATTTGTTTTGATTTGTTTTGACGTGGCCCAGGCTCAGGGGGAAGGGGAGAAATGTTAAAATCTGAAAAATTTAACGGTTATCGGTCAACGGTCTACGCAATCGTTTGATTATTCTTTATCTGACAGCGCTTGTATCGGTACTTTTACCCTATGATTCCTTGACTGATGGGAATCCCGAGAGATGAGATGAAAGGAGGGGAAATCTCGAAATTTAATATCCAACCAGGAAAATCCTTATTGAGATGTTCTAGAAATTGTTAGGGAAATGTTTGGGAGAAGGAGAAAAAATTAAGAAATATCGCACTCCTTGTGTTCGCCTTCAACATCATCTTCTCCTTCTATCAAGACACGATGTCCATTGACATTCTTTTCTACTTCAGCTATTAAGCTTTCCAAGTATTCTTGATCCCTATGATATGGTCAGCGATCGCGCAAAGGGATGGCCATTGACACTCAAGTGATCTTTACCTTCCAACTAAGGTAACGGTATTGTGTGCTTTTCCCCATCGAGGATAACTTCCAACCTTGATACCCTTTGGTTCTACTTTGGCAGCCAATTCTGTGAGATATGGTGCTACAGCACTCTCTGACATGGGAGTCGAAATCATAACTCTACAGATACCCTTGCCTTCAGGATCTGTCAACCGAGGAAGTAAAAATGGTTTCAATCCCTCCAACAATCTTTCAAAAAGTCTTGGGATACCAGGTAAGATATGAATATTGCCATTGATGCAAGCAACTGGAACCCAAAGATCTTCACATGGGAATATGACTTGCTTTGACAAATCCCGAGATTCATCTAATGGTAATTCCACCATGCGAAGTTTAGCTTTCTTCGCTGGAGAATCTTCATCCCAATTAAAGTTTGGTTGAGATGGATGAGGTTTGGATAATCTCTTCATCTTTTCATAAGTTTCTTGATGAAGCTTCAATTCAAGTCCAAATGCTCTTCCAATGGATTGATAAGTAATATCATCGTGTCTAGATTGTGTTAGCTGGGTATATGTATATTTGGATATGGTTTTCAACGCACGTTGGACCAATTCCTCCAGATGTGACTATGAAATCATAGTTGTTTGACATACGTCTAACAGCTTCAATGATTTCATCCTCATCATCTGCAATAACCTCGATACGCTTGAGATTCTATTCAATAGTCAAAATCTCCTCCTTGAGTATGCATTCTTTAGATAGATATCCTACTATTCCATGCTTGAAACAAAACTTTGCAAAATAAGCCGAATTTGTCTGCCAATCCTATCAATATTTAAATCTTCTTCCATATTTATATTTCGAACCTACATCGACCGTCTGTACAGAAGCACATATATATTAGCCATTATGCCCTTGAAATCCCAATAGAATAAACTACAAATCATCACTGACCTTTCCCCCGAGTACTTCATCTCCAATAATCAAACATGCTGCTGTATGAATGGTTCTCGAGTTACGTTCGTCGGCGGATACTGATGATGTCATGACTTTATTTGAAAATGTATATGCAGCGGCGGAATTATGAGCGTAATTTGGTAAGGGACGAGAAAGATGTCTGGCTAATTGAGAGAAGCGGGAGAACATAGATGATGAAAATATACTCAGTGAGAAGAGGGGAGGAGAGGAAGAAGAAGAAGAAGAAGAGAGGTCTGCGTAAGAATCAATGAGGTTATATATTGAAGTGGGGTTGATCGTGAGTGAGGCTTTGGTGATTGAGTGGAATGGAGCTTCAGAGGGGTGTTTTGAACTTTTGGAGGGTACGCCAGGGTTGGATTTATTTGGCGGGGTTACCCGCGTCGATTACGAGTACGATGAGATACGGTACTACCGGTGCTACCGGTGATGCGATACTTTGGAGGGGATACGAATAGATAAATGGCATGGCATGTTTGAAAAGATTCCGATGTCATATCATATGTCAGCTATCAGTTATTTAGGTAGGTTAGAAAGATTATAAATATAGGAAAGGGACCCGGAAATATAACTGAGTTAAATCTTCTTTCATGAAGCTCTTTCATCTCCTCTTCAATTATCACTTATATCTTTCTTATCATGGATGAGATGCTGATAAATCAGAATGTCAAGACATTCCTGTGAGTATCATGATATTAACTTCAATATTCATTGTCTATGATGACTATGATGACTGAATCCAGATATCCAATCTAGTCAACGGAATTCAAATGGTTCTTTGAGAGAATTTGATGATAGTCTGGTTGGGATTGAGTCAACATATGTACTCTATTCTCTATCCTCTATCCTCTATACTCTATACACCCTTTTTCTCCATCTCCGAAGGTCCCCTTCACCTACTCTGTATACAGACACCATCACATCCAACAGGAAAGGTTATGCTCAAACACATCCAATCTCCGTCGGATGCTCGGATTCTTCCTATTTTCCGCCTTAATCGTTAAAAGATGACAACATCAGCCTCGGTGAACGGACGAATAACGGAAGATAATGTGGAAAATCCATGAACTATTCAGATTTTCACATTTTTTCTACCTGTATCGACATCAAATTACATATCGGAACGGATTTATTATATCCAAGACAATCTCTTCAATCTCTTCACTCTAACTCGGAGTTTAGACGTTGAATGCGATTAGTCATAACCAAAAAAAGTTTGTTTTCTTACCAACAATTGACATCAATTATCGATTACTCATATCACATATTGGTATGACGAGACGTCCGACGGACCCGCTCAAAAAGCCGAATCCTATACATTGAGCTGTTACTTGTAAACAAAATATAATACTTTTTCTTTTGCTTAAGTTTTCACTGCTTATTATTTCTAACCTTGAATCCTCTACTCTTTTTCGATTTTTTGGGGAAGCTTTCTTGAATATCTCATTAATTATGTCTTCAGGACCGGCTCACAGAGTTCAGTCAGCAGTGGTCGAGTATGGATTTCCTCAAGGGCATCTCGGTCATCTTACAACAGAGGAAGAAGCGGCTTTGAATAACTTCAAGGTTGTTTGCGCAGAGAAGGGTTTGTACAAGCCTGGAAATGGAAGTGATGAACCTGCATCACACGAAGATGCTACACTTCTGTATGTATCCGTTCGAGATTCTTTTCTAAGCGCCTGCTGATGATTATCTTAGGCGATTTCTCCGAGCGCGCCGGTTTATTGTGGTAGATGCCCTCAAACAATTTTCAGAGACAGAAGAATGGCGAAAAGAGAATGAATTAGATCAATTGTATGAGACTATCGATTTGGAACATTACGAAGAAACCCGCAGACTTGTAAAGTCCCCCATTCTCCACGTTCACCGACACCCCTCCTAATTATCTTGATATAGTACCCACAATGGACAGGACGACGCGATCGACGTGGTATTCCTGTATACGTATTCGAAGTATCATATTTGACTGGTAAACGAATGTCTGCATATGAGAAATCCGCCGTCGATACACATACGAAAACCAAACAAGATGGCAAAACCTCTGGAAAGTTATTGCGCTTATTTGCTTTATACGAAAACCTTACACGATTTGTTATGCCATTATGTACAGTTCTTACCGACCGAGATCATCCTCGAACACCCATCACACAAAGTAATAATATTGTTGATATTTCTGGAGTTGGATTGAAACAATTTTGGAATTTGAGAGGGCATATGCAAGATGCAAGTACTTTGGCTACAGCTCATTATCCGGAAACTCTTGACCGCATTTTTGTAAGTTGTGTATGAGTTGGAATATTGGAAACTCACTAACTCACATTTTCAGATTATTGGTGCACCAAGTTTCTTTCCAACAGTTTGGGGTTGGATTAAAAAATGGTTTGATCCAATTACCACGTCCAAAATCTTCATTATCAGTCACAACGATGTCAAGTCAACTTTAGAAGCCTTTATCGAGCCTAGAAATATTCCCAAGAAATATGGCGGTGAATTAGAATTCGAATTTGGAGATATGCCTACGTTGGATCCGGCATTAGAAGCAGTTACCACTTGGAATGGAGCTGGCTCATTTCCAGGAGGACCCATGTATTGGGTCAATACCAAAGATCAAGAATCTATTCAAGCGATCGCAGTTGGAAGTAGTGAAAAGAAGGAAAGAAGAGAAGAAGTTTGCACAATTAAGAAAACTATCAAGGATAATGATAATATGGGAACAATCGCTACAGATGCAACCACCGAAACTCCATTACCCGTTCAATCATCAACACTCGAAGTACCTGGCGCAACACCCGCAGTCATAAATACTACCGCCGGGACCAATTCTCCTTTGAATCAAGGAATTCCAATAGATGAACTCGCGATTGAAAATGGTCAAGTAGTCTCTAACTCAAGACCTGAATTAGAAACTTTTCACACAGCTCAAGATGGATTAAACAATTTATCCATTACCAGTCCCCCAGCAGACGAGGTCCTCGTAAATGGAACAACAGAATCTCACACCACAACGGCAAATCCATTAGATCCAAATTTTAATCATGATGGAGCTGGAGCCGAACCAGTAGTAGCAGCGGGAGAATTGTCAAAAGCAACAACTCAACAGGAAAGTATTCATGATGAGGTCCCAGCCTTACCTATGTCTCCTGTAGCGGGTTCGGTGGCTGGTGGTTCTGAAACTTCGAGTACGCCGGGTGCAAGTGATAAAAAGGATAAGAGGAAGAGTCTTTTGGGTGGTTTGAAGGGGAAATTAACGGGTCATCATTGAAGTGATATTTGAGCCGTGAGGGTTTAGGGTGAGGGGTAAATTAGTAGCGAGGAGAAAGGGGGGCTGTTTGCATGGTGGGGTTTTGAGAGTGTGGAATTTATGAGACGGGATGGGATGGGATGGATGGATGGAGATGATGAGACCAGATGAGATAAGATGAGATGAGATACACACGGAAAGTAGATACCTAATACCTAATACTTACACGTACGTACGTGGTTTGGAGTTGGGAGATATATTATTGTTATTGTTACTCAAGTTGGTGGTTGGTTGGTTTCCACGTGTGGTGAAGAAGTACAAGAAAGTACCAGCGTGTTTTATTTAGTATTGGACAGAGTTAAAGAGAGAGAAGAGCAGAGCATTATATACACACACAGCTCAGCTCAGCAAATAGCGTTGAATACCTATTGCATTACTTATGGGATTACATACACGGATTCTGAGGACAGAGAGGAAAGAATTATATGAATTATATGAATCATCAAATTTTGGCTATTCATGAATTGTGATTTATTATTGAATATTGTGATGCGGTGTATTATGTTATAGTGTGGTGTAGTATTGTCGTGATTGCATTTTTGATCGCTTGCGTGATTTGGTTTTGTTCGTCGAAATTCTGTACTTCGTGAAATCATAATACCTACCGTTTTCCTTCCCTTCTTTCTCTTACCTTCTATCCTATCAACCATTGCAATTCCCTCTTCCTTCCATCCCATTGCCTTTCCCTTCAATACCTTGACTTACGTCTTTTCTCTCTCTTACCCATAATCACATGAAATCCCCATCCCCATACCCCATAAATGGATTGGGTGGTCTTCCACCTCCACCTCTTTGAGGTCCATCACCCGGCCCCAAAGGATCATATCTTGCACCTGGCGGAGCTTGCGGGTTGAATACTCCTCTACCACCTCCCAATCTCTGTCCTTGTCCTGCAAATAGAGGATCATCAAATGTAGGATGCATACCTCCAATTCCACCTAATCCTCTAGCTCCTGCCCCACCTGTAAAAGAACCGGGGAAAGGATCGTTGGGTCCTAGACCTGCAGGATGTAAATCATCATGACCGATATTGAAAGGGGAAATCGTTCCTCGAGGATCAGGGCGTCGAAGACGATTAAGATCCAATTCATCATCGAAACCAGGAGGAGGGAAATCTCCGGCGGGGATGGGACGACGTGGTGGGTCGGCAAGAGGATCATTATATGGATATGGACGAGCTGGTGCTGGAAGACGTGGATCGGCTGTGGGATTTGGTAAAGGATTTCGTCGAGCTTGTGTTTCTTCTCTTTCGTCATGAACCCGAGAGGCTTCACCTGCGCTCTCACCTACACCTTGTTGAGAATCTTCGTATCCTTCTTTCTGTAAAGATGGAATGAGTCTTTGGATAATATTTATTTTGAAGAGGGAAGCGAGATCTGCGATTCTGGGAGGAGAGATAAAAATTTCTTTGAGCCTTGATTTGAGATCTGAACGATCTTCTTGGTCGTTTGTGAAAGGAATTCGTAAAGGGAGCGCAGAGGTGGAAACGTAATCTCTGGCTGTGATTTCGAGACGGGTAATCTTCTCATCTCCGAGTCCTATTCCTCGGATTTCAGCCTTGCCACCTAGTCGATCGATTTTGACGACGTAGTTCATAGAGGATTGTGAGTGAGCGTAGAGGAATGAATGGGATCCAAAGGAAGAATTCCATTTCGATGATAATCTGGGAGCGAGTTGTGCGCATTCGGCTTCTGGTGGGTTTGTTAACATTTGTACTTTGAATCAGGACTTATATTGGGAGAGACCAACTATTCTCTTGACCTTCTGCAAATCCGATGAGTCGAAATCCAACTGCGATCATACATGCGTGAGAGAAAAGGGCGATGGCTTCGTATGAACTACTGATGTCGGAATCGGTATCATCTTTTTGATGAGTAGGTAAAGCTTCTGCCATATGATGCAGAATGGAATCTGGACTGAGTGGATTATTTGCCATCTTGGCGGATGAGGTTGGATTGTTTGTCTGTGGTTATTTTGATGTATTGATGTCTCTTGATATTGACGATCTGGAGTGAAGTGATGTGATGTATTCAAACTTTGAAGTGAAGAGTGATAAAAAGTACAAATGAATTTAATTGTATGAGAAAACAAACGGAATGCGGGGGTGCATGGCGAAGTCAAGCTACTGCCTGGAGCTATCAACCCACGTTCCAAGGTTAGGTATGTTTAGTGACGTTTAAGTGGCGGCATACCCCGGCAAAGTCCGCTTATGCCATGGCGCAGTTTGCTCAGGGTCGCAAAAATACCCCTGCAATTTTGGTATCTCTAGCTAAACAGAACTACATTGTATAGGGCCTAGAACATGTAAAACTTCAACGCCAGTAACGCCAGTAACATCTTCGTACAACTTTTTTTCCATAGCTTTCAATTGCGTCGCATAATCTTCTTATCGTTTTCGATTCAATACATCTCTACATCAATTGCTCTTAGGGCTACTTAATTGAGCCTTGAGCTCACTCTTTTACCGCCCATCTTCACAATCCAATATGGAGTCAACTGATGAGTCTCTAATTGAGGGACAGAACTTGGTGAAGTTACCAACGATTGTTCATGATGACCCTTTTGTCAAAGTGGTAAAGACTTTATCAATGTATGTACGCTACAAGTTGGCATGCTATGATATCCATCTAACGTATCCTGCCTTACTAGATACTTTGTCGATGAAATTGTCCTTCCTTCAACCTTTGAACAATTACGAACTACATCTGCGGGAAACAAAATTCGAATACTAGTTGAACATCTCGTCGAGAATGTTACGAATCCCGCCATTATCAATGCAATCTTGTCAGTAGCAAATAATAATTCATCACGAATTCAGTAATAACGAAATCATACAGGACCCTCAAGTGGCATTTTTCTACCCTCGATGTAGATGATGATCGCGGAATCAATGAAACTCGAGCGAGCGCATGTGAAATAGTGGCATGGAGATTTCTAAGTCGTGTATCGGAAAGAGATGCTGTCGATTTTTGCTTATACGAATTACCTTCACCTACTCTTCAACGATCAACAGATGGTGCAGATGGTGCAGCAGAAGAATCAGAGGAAAGTCAAGCTACGGAACATTCGAGTTTATTGCCACAATTCAGAGAAAGGGATTCTCCTCCTAGTACAAGACCACCTAGTCAGAATAAAAAGACTGAACTTTTACGGTCTATTTCACATATGGGGTCATTCTTTACTCATGATGATATGGATGATGATGAGGATGATCCAACATCTTCTTTCACAGGATTGAATGCTCTTGAGATTGCGGCGGTAGCGGATTGCAAAAAATTCCTCAGCCAGCGCATTGTTCAAAAAATTATAACTGGTATTTGGAAAGGAGATATAACATTTTGGGAAAGTTTGAGTGAGCATACTCAAAAGAAAGCTCAGTTTTATAATAGGAAGAAGTCCGACCCCTTTTCGAGATTGAGAGTACCAAGATATATTAAAGCTTTTGAAGTTTTATTCTTTGCTTCTTTCCTATTTCTATACTATGCAGTTCTTGTTGAACGGAATCCGTAAGTCTTTCTGTCTTTCTGTCCTTCTGTCCTTCTGTTCTTCTGTCTTTCTGTCCTTCTGTCTTTCTGTCCTTCTGTCTTTCTGTCCTTCTGTTTTATCTATACTTCTGTCCCATCTGCCCTCCCAGTGTCTAACATCCTTTCAGATATTACATTACGCCCCTTGAGATTGTTCTCTATGTATGGTTTGCTGCTTTTGCATATGATGAGCTTGGAGAGTTCATAGATGCGGGCTCGATATTCTATGCAGTTGATATATGGAATACTTGTGATTTGATGATTATTTTGATCGGAGCTGCTTTCCTACTCACTCGTTAGTACTCCTTGATTTAATACCTGAAAGTGTCTAACGTTATCTAGGTGTTATTGGTTTGACGAAGGATGATGGGATTATTATCGACATGGCTTTTGACATTCTGTCCCTAGAGGCATTGTTTTTATTTCCAAGGTGAGTTCGTGATATTCCATTCAGAAACAGGACCATTCTTAAAGGTCGAGGGTCTTCCTGGCTTTTGACAGACCGTCCTACGTGCCAGGAGAGGGTTTTGGTTTACGTGACAGGAAACAACCGGGATTGGGGTTAGCGCCTCGCTTATATTCTACACTAAGAACAATCCCGGCTATTTTTTTATCACGTGCGCCGGATTGATACAGGACTAACATTACTTCAGAATATGTTCACTTCTTAGTCTCCATCCATATTTTGGAACTTTGATTCCTTGTTTAAAGGCTATGGCCAAAGACTTCGTTAAATTTATGGTTATCGTCCTAATTCTTTACCTCGGTTTTCTCACAACCTTTACCCTCCTAGCCCGCGATTCATTTACCTTGGGCGAAATGTCTTGGGTTCTTCTCAAAGTGTTCTTCGGATCTTCATACCTTGGTTTTGATATAATGAACCAAATCTCACCTCAATTTGGTCCTCCACTTATGATAATCTTCGTTATCTTGACCCAGATTCTACTAATAACCTCCTTAATAAGTATCTTGAGTGATAGCTTTTCGAGGGTTTTTTCCCATGCCAAAGAAGAATATTTGTTTGTATACTCGGTTTACGTGCTTGAATCCTCCACTTCTAACCGCCTTACGCACTTTTATCCACCACTCAATCTTATCCCTCTCATTCTCATCAGACCACTTAGACTCTTCATGAGTTCTTCTACATTACGTAGAATCCGAATAGGGCTACTGAAAGCGACACATGCGCCAATTGTACTCGCAATTAACATCTTCGAAGGTGTTAATGAACATATACAAGATCCATCATCTTTCCCCCGCACACCAATTGCTACAGCACCATATACACCTCATAACGGATCTGGTGGAACGACAAGTATGAGTGGAGAACCAGCATATAAAGGAAAAGCGAAGAAGAAATTCTTGACTAGTAGGACGGGTACAAATAATTCATTGCATTTTATGGATGGACCGGGTATTGGAGATGGAGAGGCGAGTCCACTTGTTAGTGGAAAGTGGGAGGGAGGCTTTAGGGGGAGGAAAGAGGGGTGTTCTTCTAATGTGGGTAACTGTGGACGTGCGAATGGAAAAGGAAATGAAAAACTCAATAAGAAGTTGACATTTGAGGGAGAAGATAGTGGGTTAGGAGGAGAGGATGATGATACAGCACGAAGAATACAAAGGACAGAAGAAGAAGAGAGGACAAGCGAGAGAGAAAGAAGATTAGAAAACAAAGTTGATGAATTGGGGAAGAGGATAGAGGAATTAACAAGATTATTTATGGCGGATAAGGGAATGGGTGGGGATGATGAAATGTAGATAGAGATTTGCATTCAATATTAACTTCATTTTCAGATTCTTATGTACAAAAAAATTCGAGTGTAGCGAGGTAAGGGGGTTTGGGGGCTGGCCCCCATTCAATAACATGAAAATTATTTATATATTTTTCCTAATATACTATCTGAACCAGTCATATATACTTAACCATATACAACATCTTTACAAGAAGCACAAGCCCACATGCCCGACCTATAACCAAGATGTCTCGTATCACACCCATTGCATTTCAACAAACCTTTTCTAGACAACCAATTCTTCACAGCTAGAGCTCTTTTCGTTACATCCTGAATAGCTTCATCCCGATGAGTATTACATAACCAAGATTTTCTCATCTGAGATGTACATGTACAGTATTCTTTCTTGAAAGCTGCACCAATTCTTCCTCCACTTGTTCGTGGTCTTTGCTCAGCCGCACACTCGTCACAATAATATAATTTGGTGTATTCAATAAGTGTTGATTGGGAATCTGACACTCGAACATTTTGATCTTTATGACAAGGTACACAAGTATGCCAATCACCTCCTTCAATACCATGTTGAAGATAATCGCAATGTTTTGCTGGAGATTTGAAACAAATATCGATTCCGATAAGTTCATCGCAATGTTTATTTTTGAGGATCCCTTTCAAATTTTGTTTCCATTCTTGTCGATAATCGGATAGAGGATGAATTTGAAGTCTTGGATCGGGATCTGGTTTTTCTTGAACAATTACTTCGAATCCAGATCGATGTTCTTCGACCGAATTTAGAACGTCATCTAAATCAAGCATTTCTATATCAGGGCTTTCAACACTATATTGAGGTGAAATCCTAGGCGTACTAAAATCTATTCCTTCTCCGTCAAAAGTCATAGCATCATAATGTGCCACATCCCCAAATGGTTCGGATAAAAATTCTGGTCCTTCTGGCGCAAGACTATTGTATGATGCATCTGGTTCCGTGACTGTAGCGACACGATTATATGACGGACCTTCTGGATCGGGTTTATATGGTTCCATAGCTGGATGCTCATTTTCTTCATTTTGCGAGAAAAAACTATTTCGATGTCCAGCTTCGAATGAATCCATGATGACTTGTGAACTGGAATTCATCATAGGACCTAAATCCATATCTTCAATTGCTTGATCTGCTTCTTCGAAATTCGAAGCTAGTTTATCCCATTCAATATTAACATCATTATAACCTCTTTCCGGCGTTGAAAAACGCCAATCCATTTCATCATTAGCACGTTGTCCTACTCCTTGATAATCCCGTTGTCTGTATTTCGAAAAGAAAGAGACGGGACTACACATATCGATTGTTCCATTGAGTCTACATGTTCCACAAGGACGTTCTCCATCACAAGGACGAGATTGATCTTTACAAGGCCCACATTGAATACTAGGAGCATTCTCCACTTCGGGACTGGCACTTCTACGTCGACGTCTTCGAGGAGAGCGTCTTGAGCTTTGATTAAATGCAGCTCTTTTCTTTCGCGAAAGACTAGCTTTCTGTTGAGCCGTAATTGGTTCTCCATCTTCTTCATCATCTTCTTCATCTATGCCCACCTCTGAATCTGAAAATTCATCTGGATCACCCACTGCTTTGGGACCGGGTTTTCGAGGTTTCAATTTCCATGCCGGTTTGGGCGCATTCGGATCTTCCAAGTCTCGAGTTATTTCGCATACGATTCCGCGTTGTTTACAGCGATCACAAGGTCGAGGGGATCCTGCTACTAATGTACATGGTTTTCTCATGTGTGTACAATATAAACAACGTTTGACTTTTGGACCGAATCTCGATGGTTGATCTGGAGTCCAACCTGCAGTTCCACCTGCAGTTCCACCTACAGTTTTGTCTGCAGGTCCAGGACGAGGTAATTGACACTGTGCTCCACTTTCTCTACAGCGTTCGCAAGGTTGTGATGATCCTGTTACAATAGAACACAATTTTCTCATATGTTGACAACGTAAACAGCGTTTGGGTCTCGGAGCCGGAACTGCAGACATCCCAGTTCTATCTCTGGAAGGTATGGCAGGAAGATCCTCATCACTACTATCCTCTGGTAATTCTGGTGTTACAGGTCTTGGTTGATGATCTCTCTCGGCAATCCGTCTCGCAATTAATAAAGCCGTCTTTCTCCTCTTGGCATTTTCTAATTGCCGTGTTGCTTTTTCAGCTCGATATTGCGTCGCATATTCTGGATCGAAATTCTTATGTGTATGATCCATTTTATTCTTATGAACCTCCTTATCTTTTTCCCATTGTATTTTTACTTTTCGACGAGCTGCCGTTCGGGCTTTAAGTTGTGCAGGAGTATCACCAGCTTGTTTGGCCGTCGTAGGAAATGAATATGGACGTGTTCTTAATTCTGAAGATTCGATCCCAATTGCTTTTCGAGAAGTGACAACCCGAGCTCGCCATGCAGTCATAGATTCCCATAATCGTTTGGGTCGTTCATCGATCGCTTCGATATTGGCAGCGATTTCACTTAACCAAGGGGAATAAGTGCCGGTTTCGAGTTGTTCGACGATGAAGGGATCAAAATCTCCATCTGGTCCGGGGGAATAGGCTCGCGTATCTTTCCAGGTTAGTGGGCCAGGTGGTCGTTTGAGTCTTTGCTGTTCCCATACCGTGCCTCCCGCTGGTAATGGAAGATACAATTGTTGATATGTGGGACCTTTTGGGATCCTTGGAACATGTGTACCATGTCCATAAGTTGCATTCTGTATATCCATTTGTTGATGTTGCCGCTGCTGCTGTTGCTGCTGTTGCGGTTGATTATACTGCTGTTGTGGTTGATGGAACTGTTGATATTCTGCATTGGAAAAATACGGCCCAGAAGCCATGGAAGCTCCCATCTGACCTCTAAAGCTTGGATTCTGTGGCATGATCCTCTGAAGTCCTCTTTGCTCTTGCATCGTCGGTGGATTTCCACTTCTCCAATCTCTTGCTTCACTTTCAAAAACTTGACCCAATGGAATAGCCTCAGGTTGAGGTCCTTGCCAATGTACTTCCCTCTGCGGAATAACCGGTTGTTGTACCACTGGCGCCATCGCATCCATTCCCCCAATAATATCCCATGGATCAATAGTTGCTTCCACAACCTGATCCTGATCCGGGATATTAAGCCACGGAGATCTATATTCCTCTTCCATTTGTTGGAATTGATGACTCGAACCCCCCGTCAGGGGATCCCGTCCCGTTCTCCATGCAGCTAGATTATCTTGTTCCCATGGAGGTCTACCATCGCGCCAACCCCCAGCGGGAGTAAACATGGGAGTCTCCGAGCGGAAATTATGTTCGGGTCGACTCAAAACGTTTTCGGGTCCGGGATGAAGAGGATCACCAGGGGGGTGTGGATTGTCACTTAGTGGAATGACACCATGACCTCCACCTCGCCCTTGTCCTCCACCTCGCCCTTGACCAAAGCCAGTCATGTTGAATTGATATTGACCGTAAAAAAATAGGGTGATTGGAAATAAAGTGACAATGGGATTATGATTGAAGCGCGAGTCAATGAACAGGATATGATAGTGATAGATAGATAATCATACAATACGAGAAATTACTTTGAACGGTGACGTGAATCCTGAGCTTGAACGTGCGCTTTTCCTTGAGCTTGAGCTTTCTTTGCACGACTGGAATCGAAATTCGAACATCTTGTTTGTGCGAATGATTGAGAGCGCGAGTTATACGATTAAAATTTCTTTGTGGATTGATAAAGAGGTAATGGGGGGTATTGTCTAGAGATGAGAGTTTGGATACAAGATAAAGGGGGAGGAATTTGAGTTGAAGAGTTATGGAGATTGAGGAGAGAACTCTTTGTGGAGGAGATGAGGATTGGCTGTTTGCGGAGGGGAATTGTTAAGCGAGGTGAATAAAGGAGTTTTTTAGATGATTGGGAGAGGGACATTTTGGTTGATGTATATACAGTCTAATAATTTGAATCTCCGTATTAAATGATAATTAGATGAAGATTCCTATTCGTTTATTTCTACTAAATCCCGACAAGCATGGGTGTCTTCAAGAATAAATTCCGACAAACATTTCGAAATAAAAAAGAATAAATCATTTGTTGTCGAACAACCTACATTCAACAACTTAAAAGCCCGAATAAAGAGATCATGAAAATCTTTCTCTGGGAACATTTCGAATCGACAGAGAACGCACAAATGAGGGTAAATAAAACAGATTGTGCCCCAAAATTGATTTCCTGATGAGCCGAGTTCGCTGATGAGCCCAGTAAGCTAGTCGAAACTCCAAATTGGCCCTTGAAAAATACATAACCTGTAAAAGATTTACAACACCAGCACAAAACAACATAAAACACACAAAACAACATAAAACACACGAAACACACGAAATACACGAAATACACGAAATACACGAAATACACGAAACGAAATACATCAAATTGATTAATTTCACCATCAAAGAAAAAGTTTATTCATACAAGCCGATAACTCTAAATAAATCCATCATGTCATCATTAACTGACAGATCAAGTACACCTCAATCAAACCCCATAAACTCCCATCTTAGTGACTACCCTATATGACACGCTCAAATAGTTCCCAGAAAAGAAAGAATAAGAGGAAGAAAAAGAAAAGGATCACGAGATCCTTATACGCTTGCAAATCTATATTTTCAATCCATTCAACTCATTTTTAATCCCTACGACTCATTCGTCTCCCACCACCAAATGATAATGAAGTAGGGCTAGTAGGCGTATTAGATCTTACTGTAGGTGGAAGACCCAATTTAACTTCCCCTACCCGTCTTAAAAGTCCTTGTAACGCCAATCTAATTTCCACTCCCATATCCCTAGAAAGTAAATCCACTGCTAATGGATAGAATACTTCAACATACTTCTCAAATCCTTCTCGTGGGAAATTCATGTAACCTTCCAGCACATCTACAACAACTGGTCGCCAAGCAATGATATTTCTTTGTTGACTTTCTTCTTCGAGTTGTGTAAATCCACGGATGATATCGGCACAAAGAGGTACTAAAGCTTGTTCTGTATCTGCTCGATTTCTTTTTCGCTCTTCACCTTCGTCATGATACATTCTAAGAAGAATAGAAACATATGTGGCCGCACTACCAGATTCTTGCTTCAACAAATTGGGTGGTTGTTTCATGAATCCTTCACGCCATAAACGCATGCGTAATTCTTTGTTCTCATTAAATCTTTTGGCGAATAAGAAAGATTTCTTGAGTAGAGCCATTAACCTAAGAAGTTCCGGACTAGGAATTTGAGCATAAACGGTATCGTTGGAAAAAAGCTCATTGACAGTTTCGATCATCAAAAGTTGTAAAACACATTTGGTAATGATTTTATTAAAAAAGCGTCGACGAGCTGCAGTAACAACTACAGGTTGTTGTTGTAGACCTGATTGTGGCTTATAGTCCTCTAACTCTGGAGTTTGAGTTACAACAGGTGTCTGACCTTCTGGTTCAGCAATGCTCTCTGCATCCGAGGTTGCACCACCATTTGTACCGTTGATCTTTAAAGATTGACCATCATCAAAATCTTCAACCGGTGCTGTAGAGCTCTCCATAGAACCTCCTGCTGCAGATGATGTTGCAGCAGTGAATAATTGGAATGCAGTAGTTCTATCGAATAATTCCACAAATGCTCCAACTATTTTTGACCAGTGTTGAGGCTTGAATTTTGTGACATTTTGCAAAATTAATTGCTGTAAACAATTACTGCCAATTCGAGCAATTGTATCATTCTCTTGACATATGCACAAAGCAAGTAAATCGAGGAATCTATCCAACATATATTCAAGTGATTCGAAATAGTGAGTGAATAACGTGATCATGTTTCGAAGAGCTTGAATCATTGTAGTTGATAGCCACACAGATAATTCCTCATGATTCACAACATTGGACATCTCGGATTTGGATTTGAGAACCATAAAGATAGGATAGAGTAGTTGTCTCCATAAGATGTCCCAGAAATCAGAAGGGAAGTCGCCTCCATATTTGATCAGTGAATCAAAAAGATAATTTAAAGCATTCGAACGGACTTCCAAATCTTCTCCTGTCATGAGAACATCATGAAAAGCGAATAAAACAGGAAACCAAAATGCTTCTTCCTGAGTTGTACGACTTATAGGATTTGTGGCGGTATCTGGAGTTTTGATCGAGCCATCCGAATTCGCATTCGATTTGTGAGACAGTGGACATTCCGGAGTTTTTAACATCTTGGGAATAATTGATTTCAATGCTTCCATGGCTTGTAATCCCTTCTTTTGGAATTTCATATTCTTCGAAAATTCAGTTAAGCAAACAATCAAGTCTGCGAATGCGCCTTGGGAAATGACAACACCAAATCGAGTTTTGTAAACTTGGTTGACATTTTCAAAGGCAAGATTGACGATACTCTCATATGGTTCTCGAGCTGCAACGGTAAATACTCCGAACATGGTTCTCCATCCAGAGCGAATATTCTCTCCACGAGCTTGAATCATTTGTATTAGACAACGCAAAGCCATATCCTTTACAGATACAACGTTTGAGTTTGACATTACATGCTCAAAAGGTTTCAAAAAGTCTTTTTGGAATTTGAACCCAGGTAATTCTTCAATCTCCATAAATCGCATGGACAGTTGACGCAAAGAATCCAAAGCAAAGAATACCACAGCGGTATTGTTATGGCACCCAACTCGATTGAAGTGCTCACCTAGAACAGCCCAAATATTGGTCCACTCAAATCTCACACGAAGCATATTGTAGTAACTGATTTCCACAAGTTTTTGAAGACTGTATGTCCTTGGAGATTCGTTGGAACCCGATATCTTAATCTCATCCCAACTAACATCACACAGAGCCGTGACAAAGTGGACAATAGCTTCACCAGAAAGATTGGCCGTATTTGTGAATATTCTATCCACTCCCTTGATAACTTCATCAGATCTACTTTCCATTGCGATTTCTGTCGAATAAATAGTGCTCTGCGTGTTCGTCCTTGGACGAGCTTTAGGCCTTTGAGAAGCGGTAGATTTTCTTGATGAAGTGGTATCGGATCGTGATGGAGCAACAATTCGAGCTTTTGAAACGTCTGGAATAGCTCCTTCATCAACTCCGTCAGATATTAATTGTAAGCGATCCAATTGACTAATGCACATAAGAATATCTCGCCATGATCCTTTCAGAAGATTTCCTTCTGTTTGTGCTATCTCAAGAATAACTTTTAATGCCTCCACATTCTTTGCCATCATATCCTTAGGATTGTTGAGATTAGTGGAGTTCTTGAGAGCGGAAACGAAAGCTTCACGTGGAGTTTCTAAATCAAACAGACACGCAATACGAATTGCTAATTTCATTCCTTCGATGCATAATTTGATGATCTCAATGTTGTGAGAGTTTTGCATTTGACCAGAAAGACCGGAGAAGAATGACATCCAAGTTACCTCAAACATAGGGCCGACATGCTTGAATGAAGTAGCAGGAATAAATTTATCCCCTGATTTCGATGCATTCTTTCGTTGATTTCGGAAAAGATTCTTGAATAATTGTTCAGATCTATGAGAGATCTCTTCAGATTGTTGTAAATATGCTTCACGCTGTAAGTCGCGTCCAACTGTAGCCAAAGCTTGTCCAAGACCTGCCGCAATACCACCAGTAGATTGTGGAGGAGCATTGCCGGTGGCTGCAGCGGCTTCGCGTTCACTATTGAGAACAATTTCTTCCTTTTGAATTTCTTCGTAGATGCCGATAAGGTACTCATCAGGTAAACTCGCATTATCGTTAATACCACGATTATTCTTGATAAAATCTTCCTTGGTCATTCTCTTTGCGACTTTACTGCTGTGTTGATCTGTATTCAACATGATGACAGAGTAAGATAAAACGTAAGCAGTATCTGCATTAGCAAATGCATTTGGATTGCCAATGACATATCGATTTGCAAATTTCAACATGAAACGATCAATCTTTTGAGCTTCACCAGGAAGACGAAAGGATTGTAAAAATTGACGTAGAGCATCCACGAATCGACGTTTGGTGAAGTCCATTGCATCGACAAATGCGTGCATAATCGCAATGTTTCGTTCATCTCCTTCACCCAGGAACTCTCCGATTTGCGCCTTATCCAATCTATCCTCTCGTAGTAAGAATTGTGCAATACATTCTGGTGTATCTTCCGCTATGAATTTATCGGCGAGTAAAAGCTTGATGCCTTTCTTTGGTTTGAAATTGAATTGCTTGATGGCATTTGTCATTGCGGTCTTTCTTTGCTTCTCCTTTTCCAATTGTTCAGGGTCATCATCCAGAACAGGCGTTGAAGGCATTGGTGTATTTTCACCAGTGATTCTTGTTGAACTGTCATTTCCAGGTTCCAAGGATTCTCTAACATCGGCAGAGCCTCTGATATCACTTTCTGGGCCACTGGTAACATCAGCAATTCCTTGCTGTGACCAATTCACCAGTGATCGAAGTGTCTCCACGAGACAATCCATAGCTTGTCGTTTCACAATGTACTCTTTTGGAATTTCGGTCTCTCCATTTTCGGTATGGCTACTCAAATGTGCTGTAGACAGAGGTGGGGGGAGCGTCCCTCGAGATTGCCAATCACCACCTGAACTTTTACTGTTCTTCTCTTCATATTGCTGTTGAGCAAGAGGGCTTACCATAACAGCAGCACTCGCCGCTTTTGATAGGTCTTCAATCAAGGTTTGAAACATATTATCAACATTTCGATCGCAATCGTAATTCAGATATGTTTCAACGAGCGCACGAGGATCAGCGCAAAAACGATGAAGGATGCCCATGAAATGAAGTTTTTGAGTAACATGCGCGTTTCGTCTTTCGAGAAGAGCTAGATAAATCTCATTTAAAAAGACTTCAATCTCTTTCTGTAAGATAATTAGTAAAAATATTAGGACTGTCCATTAATGTATACAAACCTTGAAAGGAGCTCTCATAAATTTTAGCATTAACCAAAAAATTTCACAACAAATTTCGAAGACTTTATCAGCAGAGCTGGCGCCATTTCGAGTAATGCTAAGACATAGGTAAAATTTAATGGCTTGTAGGAAGCCGGTAGGCTCATTGCTCTTGCTGTTGGTAATCGTACATAATGGAGAAGTGAAGACGAGCATATTATTATTGAGTAACATGTGAATGAGGTGAAGAGAAATTAACTTTGAGCGCATTGCTTGGCCTTTTACATCGAATAATTGATCCGGTGGAAGGATTTTGGTGCTGAGATTGCAAAAGGACCTGAAAACCAAATATGCGTCCCTTATATAAACCTCATCTTCCATATCCTCAGATTCTATACTATCATCAGTACCACTGTCCGGAGCGGTTTGTTCTGATGTTGAACGAGGTGAAGCTTTCGCAGGCTTGACTTGTGTAACCATCGTTGGCCCTTCTCCCATTTGTGAATCGTCGAAACTTTTTCGGTGCTCCAGATCTTTGAGTGTGAGTTTTGGCGCATCTCCATTGGATGGTTCTTCTGCTGTCGCGGTTTCATCTACTGCTTCCTCTCCCTCGCTACTTCTGGGTACTCCATTTAATGACTCTTGTGCATCGACTGTGAATGAGCTAGTATTTTCGACATTTTTATCCAATTTCGAAAGGTTCAATCTGGCCTCCTTCATATGTATCCTTGTCTTTACTCTCTCAAAAACCGTCCCAACCATTTGTGTCAATGTCCCTTGCGCAACTTGTTGATTCGGACTACTTTTCGAAAGTAGGAAGACATTGTAAACCTGTCGCACTGCTTTTAATAATCCCGCACCGTGAACGACAATTTTATCATTTAAAACTGCTGCCAATAATGATTTCACAATCTGCAGCTGGATTTCGACTGGAGTAGTTTCTCCCTGAAAACAGTCGCATATTGTATCGATCGCTCGTTCGATTAATGGCGCACGATCTGCTTCTCTATCTGCGTTTGGTGATGAAGGAACTGAGAAGTAAGAATAGCTAATGAGTTTCCCAATGCAATCTAATGCCGTCGTAGTCAGTGGGATACTTCCGGATCGTGTAGCTTGTTGTAATGGATCGAAAATGATTTCGGGATCAGGTAATTGAGGTTCATGTTCTTTAATATCCTTCAAAGCTTTCTCGACCGCTTCCCCTAATCCTTTTCTTTTTTGAGCCTCTTTTGAATTATGGATAGCTTCCAGAGCCGAAATCACAAAGACGATGGAGCTCATGGTGGTCGATCGATTGCGCCAACTTCCATTCGTAGGTAGTAGTGTGATATCCTATTCTTTAAAGAGAGAGAAGAAAAGATCCCATAGAATGTAATTTCCTCACACGTTGGTTAAAATTTATGAAATTAATAATTCCCTTGTATCTGTATGTGAGGGTTGTATTTCGAGGGGGGAAAGAGAACGGGTCATAATCACCAATTTCTTTCCCGTTGAACCCTTAGCTGCCACATTAATAACACATTAACACATTAACACATATCTGGTCCGGCCATTTCATTGGAAACATGAATCCCTGTCCATTCGAAATCCATTGAGCGTTTAAGAGCCAATCAGACCCTCAAACCTCTCTATCAGCGCTTAACCACCAATAGGACTCTTGACGGTGGAATAATCTACGGCTACTCTACCACTATACTACTTTTGTACTAATCTCAAGGAGCTCCGGTCTGCCAACGGAACTCAACCTACGAGGTTTTCCGATATTCAACAGAACAATTTAAATCTGTGTTTTTGTCGCGAACAACTTCCTCCCACTCCACCCCAAACATTTACCACCCACCTTCCCGCCCTAATCCTACAAAACCGGGTTCAATATATCCAAAGACTTCTATTTGTCTGGATATTGATTTGGGTTCTTTCCACTCCTTTAACTTTAGTGCTTTCGTTCTTCTTTTCCTCTAGATATTCCCATCAAGATGTTTTCCGCCGTGTTGAGAAAGCGTGCCCTTCAATCACCATCTCTGCCATATCAATTAGCAAGATGTTATGCCTCGAAATCTTTCCCTCCCCATACCGTAGTCACCATGCCAGCTTTATCGCCAACCATGACTTCAGGTAACATTGGATCGTGGCAAAAGAAGCCTGGAGATGCAATTGTTCCTGGTGATGTATTGGTAGAGATTGAGACCGATAAGGCGCAAATGGACTTTGAGTTCCAAGAGGAAGGTGTTTTGGCTGCCATCTTGAAGCAATCTGGAGAGAAGGATGTTGCTGTTGGAAATGTTTGTACTACTTCAAGCTAGAGAAAGGTTAGAGTGCTGACGGGAAAATAGCCAATTGCTGTTATGGTTGGAGAAGGAGAGGATACATCGGCTTTCGCGGATTTCACACTCGCAGATGCAGGAGGAGAGAAAGCTGCACCACCACCACCAAAGGAGGAAGCCAGTCAGTCTTCCGAGAAATCTGATACACAATCTGGAACTGCTCCCCCGCCCCCAACCGAATCGACCCCAGCTCCGGAGGAATCCGCTTCAAGTGGTGGAAGATTACAACCTGCTATGGACAGAGCAATCAACGCTAGCTCTGCGGCTATTAAATTGGCAATTGATACCGGTGTTAAGATTACGGGTGTCAAGGGTACTGGACTCGGTGGACAAGTTACTGAGGCTGATGTCAAGAAGGCTTCTTCTGGAGCTTCAAGCAGTGGCGCACCAGCTGCTGCTACTGCCAGTTACGTCGACACTCCTATCACATCTATGCGTAAGACTATCGCCAACCGTCTTACCGAGTCTGTGAACCAAAACCCACACTACTTTGTCGCCTCTACTGTTTCCGTCACCAAGCTCATCAAGCTCCGCACAGCTCTTAACGCTTCCGGAGAAGGGAAATACAAGCTCTCAATCAATGACTTCTTGATCAAGGCATGTGCTATTGCATGCAAGAAGGTCCCAGCCGTCAACTCAAGCTGGAGAGATGGTTTCATTCGCCAATTCAGCAACGTTGATGTCAGCGTAAGTTGTTTTCTTCCCACAAGTCCACGATAATTTACTAAAATTTCTTCTCAGGTTGCCGTTGCCACTCCAGTTGGTCTCATGACCCCAATTGTCAAGAATGTCGAAGGACTCGGTCTCGAATCCATTTCAGCACAAGTCAAGGACCTTGGCAAGCGTGCCCGTGATGGTAAACTCAAGCCAGATGAATACCAAGGTGGAACTTTCACCATCAGCAACATGGGAATGAACAGCGCCATTGATCGATTCACTGCTGTCATCAACCCACCTCAAGCCGCCATTCTCGCTGTAGGAACCACTCAAAAGGCAGCTATCCAAGGCGCAGATGGAGGAATTGAATGGGATGATCAAATTACCGTTACTGGAAGCTTCGACCATAAGGTTGTTGATGGTGCCGTTGGCGCTGAATGGATGAAGGAGTTCAAGAAGGTTGTTGAGAATCCTTTGGAGTTGTTGCTATAGAATTGATGTGATGTGATATGATATGAATTCGGGGGCTAGGACAGGATTAGAACTGGCTGGAATGGAATGGTTAAGGAGGTTAGTTGATGTGTAGGCTGATGATACCGATGAAAGAAAGAAGAAAAGAGATTCCCCCATGTAACTCCTTGTACGATAATCAAATCAACGATTCGTCGTAGTATGCTTTTTGTGTGACATAATTTGTGAATAATTGACACTGATATTTGGGATGGTAATATCAGCCGAAGAAACCTTACAAAAGCCACTGTTGATATTTCTGATTTGATTCCGAGTTATGTTTTATTTCACAAATTTTTACTCTCAATGAGCTCACATTTTGTTTCAGGTAGGCAGATAGACAGGCAGACTAGCAAATAAGCAAGCAAATAAGCAAGCAAATAAGCAAGCAAGCAATCAAGCAATCGATCAATATTCGTGAATCTTCTCACTCCCACTCCCATACTCAAGTAATTCGATTGCGAATGTATAAATATACATATGATAAAGTACCCTAATCCGATCCTAACAATACCTAGCTAGTTGATCCTAAAACCCCATTCCAAACACCACCCACCCATAACTTGTGATTCCATCCCATAGTACTCACTCGAGTTACCCAAACCACCCAGTTTCATATAATATATCCAACGCCCAGCAATGCATCGATCGATATGGTATGTAGGTAAAAGTGCGTATCGTATGTAATTAAGTGCGATAATTCCTTCTTGCTCCAAGTTCAAGTGCACAATTCTCGATATCCAGCTCAACCCCATCTATTCGTTCACCCTAAACCCAAAATACCATTCCCGCTTCCACTCCCACTCCCACTCCCACTCCCACCAGCATCCATCTCTTTTCTATAGACTCCCTCAAAATCCAATTGTCCAATACACCCCATAACCGTATCAATCTCTCTCTGCACATCCTGCAAATTCGCTTTTAATGCTTCCACTTCATCAAACTTTCTTCTCTTTCCCGCATCTTTTACCATTCCTTCAACGAAAAATTTCTGTTCTTCTAAAACTATTAATTTTTCTCGTAATTCCTTTTCTTCCTCTTCCATTTGGGATATTTGAGAAATATCTGAAACTTGTGACGACGTTTCTGTGGCTGTATCGTTGAATTTGATATTTGAGAGGGCGGAACGACCATTTTGAGGTCTTAAAGATGAGTGACTTGAAGAGGGAGTAGCATGTTTGAGTACTTTGGGGAGAGATTTAAGAGGAAGCATATGGAGATGAAGGAAACTAGAAGATTGTTGATAGATTGATTTTTGAATCTTTTGTTGAGTAGGTGATGTGGTTGGTAAATCACGTATGCGTCTTCCGGCTTGATCATATTTTCCGAAACTATCTATTAATCTCTTTCGAACTTTGGCTGCTTCAGCAAGTTGAACATGTGACGGTGGTTTTTCTGGATCTTGAAGTGCAACTAATAATCGTTGAAAATTGGGTAGTAATAGACGAATGCCCTTTTCGAATTGTAGAAGATTTTCATAAGCCCGTTGTAAGGGTGTTTTCTCCTTGAGTTCTGCAGCAAAATCTTTCTTGGAAAAGACTGTAGTTTTACAATCGCGACACATTCGTATATCGAGACTAATATTCTCGGAATGTTTTTCTGACTGAATGTCAGTCACTGGAATATGTCAATGAATGACACTGAAAATATAAGGAAATGTTGGGAATATCGAAAAAGACAGAAACTTACGTGCTGTGACATTTAATCCAATTTCAGAGGAACATCCAGTTCTAGGATCTGAGCAAACAACTCGTCCACATAATCGACAGTGATGCCGTCGAAATGACCATGAACCAAATTCTTGTTGACAAAAAGGACATTTTGGAACCTTTGCATCCTCTTCCCAAGTTACCACTGATTGTTCAAGGATTTTGCGCGGATTCTTCTGTCCTGCTAAAGATAATAATGTCCCATTACTGGCCAGGCCTTCGGGTGGATTCGCAAGGAGTTGAGTTAATTTAGTGAGTCGTTTCTCTAACCTCGATATCTCCAAATATGCTTTATCCACATGCTTCCTTCTCATTGCCATAAAGTCATTTGTATGATCTCGCAAGTAACCATTATGATCATTATATCCTTCTCTTGACTTGAAACAAGTCTCGCAAACTCTACACCATAATCCCCTTACAGGTTCATGTTGTGCCGACCTCGAGAGTTTGATTTGGTACATTGTGTGATCCTCACAGAATAGAAGACCACATTTCCTACAATTAACACTTCCATTGACCGCACCAAGTCTCTTCCCGCAAATAGGTTCCGTACATATATCATTGAATCCTGCTTTCTGCCAATGTGTCCTTGTAATTACTTCGTCGGGATCTGGTCTTGTTGGCTCGGGGGTTGACATGCGATTTCCAGAAAGTGTGCTCGGTATAGGAGTCGATGATGTTGGTACATTGTTTGATTCGAATACATCTAGTCCCTTGAGTTTTTGATTGATTACTGCCAATGGTTGAAACTTCTTTGCCTTAATAACCTGTTTGTCGAACCAATTCTTCACTTCATCTTGTTCTACCTCTGGAAGTTCTTGGTGATTATCATCGAGATGTCTATAGAGAGTGAGTTTCCTTTGCAGCTTTCGAAATACGAGAGGCATACCGGTTTAATTGCAATAAAGTCATCTGCCAAACATTATTATTGCTCTCACTTCACAATATATCAAGGGGCTAGCCTACCATTTCTTCGCTACATATTGGACATAGGAGCTTCGAGGTCACAGCGGTGACACTTGAAGAGCGACCATTTTCCAGCGAAACTCTCGACCTTAAATCCTGACTATCATTTGGTAAAGGCGAAGTCGCAAGAGGAGATATCGAATGAGTCGAACTTGACGAGAGAGTACTTTCGGAAGGGGTAATGAAACTGGAACTTCGTTGTTGCGACGGAGGGGCAGGAGGTGCCAATGACTTCCCACTACCCAAAATCCTCCCACCTCCCAGCTTTCTGCTGGACATGATTGTAAAGATATCAAAACTTTGAGGAATTTTACCTCGGATCCTCACCAATTCAAGACATTGATTTATTTAAAGGTTCTCTGTCTTCAAGACTTTCCCTCCGCCTTGTTCATTCTGTGACGGTGGTTTCGAATGTCTTGAGTAAGCGAAGCTCTCTGGCTGTGCCTTATCGGTACTGTACCGAATTCCATTTGCTTATCGGAAATGTCATCAACGATAAGCATTCACATTTACAATAAAGCACAGAAATATACCCAATAAAGAATTGGTTATTATGCACAACATCCAATATTTCAATGTCAATACCGATGGGTGAAGAAAATTTTCCAAAAGTTGAGGGTGGCGGATCATTGATACTGGCATGGCAAATCAAGAATAAACGAGTATTAGTAGTTGGAGGCGGAGAGGTAAAAACTCCTTTCCATCATCATTCTTCCGTGCTAATCATTTGAAAGGTTGCAGCAGGCCGAATCTTGAACGTTTTAAATGCAGATGCAAAGGTTACAGTTGTATCACCTCGAGAGGGTCTAAACCCAGAAGTCGCATATCGAGTACAAGAGGGACAAGTCGACTTTGTGGATAGGAAGTTCGAACCATCCGATCTCGACAATGTTGACATGGTATTGACTGCCGTCGATGACCCGGAAGCATCTTCACAGATATGGAAATTATGTAAGGAAAGGAAAATCGCAGCGAACATTGCAGATGTGCCCCCTGAATGTGACTTCTACTTTGGAAGTGTTCATCGAGATGGTCCTTTACAAATCATGGTTAGCACAAATGGGAAAGGTCCACGATTTGCCAATATTGTAAGGAGACAAATTGCTTCAAATTTACCAGACAAAATTGGAGAAGGAATAGAAAAGATTGGGAAATTAAGGCAGATGCTCAGGAAGGTTGCACCAGGACCAGAAGAAGGACCAAAGAGGATGGCATGGTAAGCATTTTTGGTAGATGATTTTGCCACCATACTTATAATAAGCAGGATGATCAAAGTTAGCGACGCTTATAGTTTAGAAGACCTACATGCGATGAACGAAGAAGATATGGAAATGCTGCTAAGGTTCTACGCCCCAAATCAAGTCCCACGATTTCATTGTTTACAGAAGATGAAAGATAAGTCGTGGGACTTGGGATGTTTACGACCATTGAAGGATGAGGATGAAACTTTTGATGGTTCTTGGGGATTCTCAGTGGGATGGGGTTGATAGATTTGACCGACTGTATACATAACGGGAAAACATTGGCGTTTTGTTCTATCGGAAACAACTCTATGAAAGAGTACTTGATAGGCACTTTCCCAAGCTTTTGGAATAACAGTTACTTATCATGGATTCTCAATCGAAAACAATTGGAAATGAACCAAGAGATTTCATCATATTGGGCAAAAGTGCTGGTGTTTCTCCATCAACTAACCCACTCCACCCACTCTCATCTTATACCTTTTCCTTGGCTGCAATGTTTTGTTGAAGTTCGTCCACCACTCTTAGTATGAATTGATATTTGGCCAAGCTCTGGTGTTATATATATGATTCTTTCAAGTTGTGGCTTAGGTCTGATTGCGTATATTTGACTTTCTTGAGTTTGTGGTCTAGGTCTGACGACCTCAAAACTCACATACAAACATACAAACAGACGGTGTACAAAAATTGAGTATGGCCTTACTCCGGCAGGTATATTGCTTGTCAAGAGTTCTTGGGGTGTATCAGTCCTAGAGTTTGAGCTAGATCTGATATGCCCAACAACATGTTTTCGTTGCATTGCTGATTGTGTATGTTCCTCATTTTTATGTCTTTCTCAAATCATTAATTCAACCTGCATGAGAAAATGTATCGCTTTTGGTGGTTCGATCCTTCCGGTTAATACGTTTTCCATCTAGCCATTTCTCCGCGTTTCACTAGGTTAATACGTCCGGGGTCCCCACACCCCACGTATGCTGGAGAATTCTCCTCATCAAGTCATCAAGTCTGATCGTAGTAGATCTTATCTTCGAATGAGAGTGCAAGTAACCCTGAGGTGTACGAATTTAATTTCTCGGCATACCCTCAACCGACGGAGAAATTTTTGAAAACAAGACAACTCAGGATGAGGATGTGAAGGCCAAGACTTAATCATCTCTATACCCCTCAATGACCTCCTGTTCCTTGATTACATGTGAATAAGCACAATGTCACTCTTTACATGAGAATATTTTCAATGATGATTTGTGAATGTGCCCATACTATATAAGTTGGTAAGTTCCTATCTCTTTTCCATTTTTTATTCTTCATCACGCCTCATAATCACATCAAGATGCGGTACCCTCTTCTTTTCGCATATGCATCCGCATCTGTAGCAAATGTAATTAGTACAAGGGCTGAAGATGCTGCTATCAAGTATTCTACTTTAGTTTCTGATTCATTCATTCAAAGGGGGGTTCCCAAAACGGCCCAATATGCTCAAGCAGTCTTCTATCGAGGTGTTGAATTGGCATACAATGCCACCGGGAACGCAACATATATTAATTGGTTAAAATCACAAATGGATACTGCTGTATCTGCAAATGGATCAATTCTTGGTTATCCATCCTACCCAGCTTCCCTTGATGATATTCGAATTGGAACCATCATCCTCGACACATGGGCGCGAACCAACGAAACAAGATATAAAGTTGCCGCCGAAAAATTACGCCAACAATTTAACTACAATCCACGAACTGCATCTGGAGGATTCTGGCATCGTGCACCTACATATCCAAATCAAATGTGGTTGGATGGGATTTTCATGGCTGATGTCTTTTATGCTCAATGGACATCCTATTTTGATGCCGCAAATATTACTGCTTGGGATGATATCTTATTACAATACTCACTTATTGAAGAACATTGTCGCAATCATACCACCAATCTTATCGTTCATGGTTATGATGAAAGTAAAACTCAAGTATGGGCTGATCCCGTCACAGGTGCATCACCTAATGTGTGGGATAGAGCATTGGGATGGTACCTAATGGCTTTAGTCGATGTTCTTGATTACTTTCCCAAATCACATGAAGGATATGCAAAGCTTCTTGATTGGTTCATTTCGGCATCGGCGGGTGTAGCTGCTGCACAGGATAAAAAAGGTGGTTGGTGGTTAGTTATGAATGAACCATATCCAGGAAAACCACGAAATTATATCGAATCTAGTGGTTCAGCAATGTTCATTTATGCAATTTTGAAGGGTGTTAGAAAGGGATATCTTGGAAGTGAATATATTGCACCAATGAAGAAGGGTTATAAATATCTTGCGGAGACCTTCGTCGCCTTCAATGGAACGAATGGTACGGTTAATTGGGAAGGAACAGTTATAGTGGGAAGTTTGGGATCGAATGCTACATTTGAGGTTTGTCTTGTTTGTGAATTGATATTGAAATTTGACTAACTTTTGGATAGTACTATACGTCGATTGCCATTGATGAGAATGATTTGAAGGGTGCTGGACCTTTTGTTTATGCTAGTGTGGAGTATGAAAAATTGGCAGCATGAAATATTGATCATGAATTGGTCCACCGGTGGGTAAACGGACTGATGGGACCCGACACTACAAAAATGGACTTGTGAATATCTCTTGATATATCCAATTATTTATTTTGGGAATCATTACAATTGTTAATTAGAGATAGAACAATCAAAACATGAATTCTGATATCAAACAATTGAAGAATGAATTTGCCAAAAATATCGAAAATCGGGAAGTGTCCTGTCAATTCATACACCCACCTGTGGTCTGTTGACCAGGAACGAAGACTTCCAAGGTTAAAGATAATTGATTAGTTTGGTCAACTATGCTACCAATCTAGTATAGAAGGTGGTGTATTGTTTGTATGAGAAAGATTATTGCAACCGATATTCTCATTATGAGACTACAGCCCGACAGCCCGGAATGTCGAAGTGGAGAAGAATCGTATGCCCATCAAAATTATACTTGGAAAAGATTGACCATCTATTGATTATTCAAGACGTCGGAGATAATCTTCATTCTACTTCTAATGCCAAATGTATCTATAAAATCTACTTTACATCTAAGCAGAATCTAGACCATTCAACTCCGAGAATAAATGGACAGGTTCGCCACGTGATATACATGTGACATATAACACGAAAAATATACTAAAGGCCTTTCATACTTTACAGTACACCAATTTATCTACAAATGCGCTTGCAAATGTGCCTTTAGTGGAAATGTAGTAAAATCATACCCATTTCCTTTCTCAATACTCCTCTTCCAAGCTGGTCTCTCATAACATCTCTTTAACCATTCATCCAAAGCTGGAAATTCCTTTTCCAAATCTACCCAACCTCTCTGTTTAATCAACGCCATTGGAAATTCCAACATAATATCCGCTCTTCCGGGATTCTTCCCCATGAAAAATCCTCCCTCAGGACCTTCCTTTAACTCTTTTTCCAAATCTCCCAATACTTTTCTCAAAGCAGGTCCATCGAATCGTTTCCCCATAGGTCCAGGTCCATTAGCTATAGCATTGAAATCAAGCATCAACATAATATTTGTTGCTCTTCCTAAATCAGTCAAGGTAATAGAAATGAGCATTTCATCACGGATCCAATCACCATTACGGAGACCGAAGGTATCCGCGGAATCGAAAGTACGGATGAGATAAGTGGCTATGGCGAGTGATTCGGGGATATAACGATTTCCATCTTTAGGACCGGTGATGAGTAAAGGAGCTTTTCCGTAATGACCGGTTGCTTGAAGAGATGGAGGTGCGAGTAAAGGAGCCTTTGGATCGGTGATGGGATTGCGGGTATGGAGTTGGAGATTGTAGGGAATGGAAAGTTCTTCTAGGAGCCAAAAGATTCGTTGAGATTGTGAGTCCTTTGATTATTAGTATGTGAACAGGTATCATTGAATAATTGGAGTGATTAAACCTTACATTGAGATGGTGAAATGTGGGTGTATTGTCTGTCATTTTGTTGGGTTTGAGGTTTAAGGTTCGAATGTAATGCGGGGTAGAAATAGGAATGGATAGGTATGTAAAAGGGAGTTGTACGAGAGATGGAACTTATATACAAGAGATATGATGTCGATTTAAAGTTTGAAGAAGAAGTCTAGAACTTTATTAGATCACCTTGATTTATAATATCAAGAACGACACGTCGATTTCAAGGTAAGAAGAATGATCCACATGGTTCGGTTAAGAATAGAGGGGCCTCGGAATTTCGGTCGACTAATGACGTTCCGAATCACATTAAATCCTAACATAATGAGATGGGAATGAATAGTTAGTCGGACATAAGAGAAAGGTAATAAATTGAATGAATAATTACTTTCAACATCGAAAAGTTTATAGGGTAAGTTGCCAGAGTTTGGTTTCCTGGGTGATAATTTTGGTGCATCATTGATACTACCCAAGCCAAAGTTTGTGAGGAATGATAGATTGATTATCATTAAATTGCATGTTCATTTCACTTGGAGTTGACATATATTGAAGACATATGGGTTTATTAGAGGATAATTATGGTATTATAAGGAAACTTATATATTTTATATTATTTGGGGGTTTGGGGGGGTTTGGATTGACCATGAAATTAAAGAAAGGAATTCAAAAAGAAATCGCTACAAAAGGAAAAATCTCAATACCTAGTGGATGTTGTCGCCAGCGACACTTATCCCTATTCAACTTCTTCACACTCCGTTCTCAACCTTTTCACCGTCGACTTACTAGTAGGTTGGCAAGGACTGTTCCAATGGCCACTCTGTCCATGGGGTGAATCGGACAATGCAATGATCACAAAGGTTTACCTTTGCACCTGGAAGGATAACGATTTTTGGAATTGAGACTTTGACGTGAGCTTTCGACTCGCGAGTTGTTTCGGCCTGAAACATGGTGCTCAGTATTCTCTTACATGTAGCTCTTGTCTCCGGAGAGTCAAGTTGATGCGGAAGAGCGCAATCAACATCCTGAAGAATGAACTCGTTCAAATTGTTAAATCGCAAGTCTGTGAACATGATGCGACGTTCTTCGTACCACCCGAGTCTGATGTCCTCAAATCCGTGGTAATTCTCTTGCCAGCCCCATAACATCTGGTTCCAAGCCCAAGAAGAATTCATAAAAACCTCGGGAGATACTTGGACCTTCTTGACAAAGTCAGGGTCTATTAGTAGTGGACTTCTGTTCGGCGTATTAGCGTTGAGGCGGTTATCGATAGATAATGGATAAACATCACAACGAAGGCTTTCATCGACTATCACGTCAATCTCAGGGTTAAAGAGGATTCTGAATTTCTCCCCCTTTGGAATCCAATAATCCCCCCCGGAATGTCTCAGATTATGAAGACGCTCGGCAGATATCGCTATGTTTTTGTACCATTTTAGCGCTTCATATCTGGTCTCTGCATCGACACTAAGTAAAGAAGGAATGTTAATAGAACTAAGAGGTTCGTTGCTGTTAACGCTCAAGCACTGTCTACTCAATAAACGAGGAGTTAGAGTAGCCTTCCAGATCATGACTCGTATGTCTACGGGAAGTTGTGGGAAGAGTGTAAACCTAACTGGGGCTTGACCATTGGATGATTGATCTTGAGCCGGAGCTTGATCGGAAAATTGATCTTGAGAATCCGTCTCGAAAGGAATGTTTAGTTCTTGTGAGCTGAAGTCTGAAATACCTAATCTAGTTACTTGAGTAGTGTAGTGTAGTGTAGTGTAGTGTAGTGTAGTGTAGTGTAGAGATAGTCAAATAGACGAGGATGATTTTTTAACAATGATTGGAAAACATTAGACTCATATAAGCCGAACAAGGTCTTTGTTCCAATGTTGTTCTCTATCAGAATGAGCTTTGTTTGATATTCCTTCGAGGTATCTCCAGAAGTCAAGTCAATTTTCTTTGTTTACAATAATGAAATGCCGTACTTTACCACCAAACAGCAGTCACCTCTACCCTCAAGGTTTCAACATTAAAAGGAATCATGATACCCAGTTCAATGAATATCTACTGCTCACATGTAAAATACCGATGCGGATTTTATAATATTCCTTTCGTATTTGCCAAATTATTTACAAGTGAATAAACCATTTACCGTCGCCACAAAGATAATCCCAATCAGAAGTCAAAAGACTCAACTAAAATTCCCAGTACCCCACCAATCCTCCATATGACCCATTCCATCACCCCTTTGATGAAAAAAACTTTCCGCCAAAACTGCCAACTCATCATCAGAATAATGAAATGGTGGTTGAACAAATTCTTGTTCTTGTTCTTGATCTGTCATTCCATTTCCTAGATTCACCACACTAGTATTGACAGAATTAGGACCGGATCCCTCAAAATCTTGTCCATCAACTCTAGTAGGTTCTGGTAATGATGAAGCATGACTCATTTCATGAGTAGTAGGAATTGAAGCCGAATATAACGATGGTCCGAAAAGACGACGAGCCAATGCGGGGATTTCACTCGAGGAAGAGTATTCTAGAATTTCCCAAAATTGACCAAGGTCAATGAGAAGACTACGATTAGGAGTTTGTGGTGGTGCATCAGGATTTGTATAAGTGGATGAAACTGTATCACAAAGACGTTGAAGTTTTTCCGCCTGGGTTAATGTTAATACGAAAATAAAATTCTCAAGGATAAATCAACTTACCATTCGAGCAACATGAGGCCATTCTTTAAAATCTCGTATAAATTTTAAACACTTATCAAAGTGATCTCGTTTTTCTTGTCGTACAATTGGATCCTCGGCAAAACATTCTTGTAAATATATTGTTGCAATGATCGCTACACAATGAGCAAGAAATGGATCAGAGACTTTGAAAGATTTAACTTCCAACATATCAATATATCTAATGACCCAACTAGCATGTGATGAGATCAAATCTGAAATATGTTGTAAGAATATTTCTGGAATATTAGATTTGAGATGTTTTAATCGAAGTGATAATAAAAGTGGATTATTTAATAGGCAAAGGTTTGTGTGGTATAAAAATTGAATGAATAACCAAGGACCCCAATAATCTCGATTGGCATGTAATTCTTCGGAAGTCCTTTGAGAGAATTTGGCTGATTTGAAGCGATGAATTTGTGAGGTACGGGTTTCAAAGTCCATTTGTTGAGCCATTATTAATGCGTAGTCTGATTGAGGAGACCAAGGGGGTAAGGTACTTGGATTTCCACGTCTCCTCGCGTACCGGGTAATCTTAAACCACACTTCACTAAGTTGAATGGCATAAGCAACGACCCCTTTATCTTGAGTATCAGATATAGTAAACTCTGGAGATGAAAGGTCGGGAGTTTCTCCATTCGTAAATTGTCCATGATTTAATGGTTTCCCAGTGGTTTCTGGATACCATGGAAATTTATCTTCACCTGCAAAATCTATAACACTAAACTCTGCTCCGTGTAATCTTTTGAGGAGGAATAAACTCCAAAAACATCGTCGGCGTTCTTCACGTAACGAATCAGATAAAGGAGCATGAGTTTCAGTCGTGAGACCAGCATTATGGGCCAAACTCATGGCTAGACTACTATGTACACTTGCTTGTCGTGTATTCCCATCTGAAAAGTGTCAGCTGTATAGTAATTCTTGGACGTATAATACATACTAGTGAAGTCTACTAAACTAAGAAGGCATAAAGATTGTAGTGTTGAGAGTTCTACTCGACCTCCAAATATTCTGGCGGAGATGATCGATTGAGCTGCCTCTACATATCCCGTAATGAGTTCAGGTTGATTATCCCGGAAGATATCATCATCCGAGAAGCGTATTGCCAAAGCTAGGATAGAGAAAATTACTTCTGGATCACGGTCGTTGAGTGTTTCAACAAATCTCTTCCGACAGAATACAGGAAGTGGTTGACAATCGCAGTATAGTAAGTAAGTTTTTGCAATACTTATGACTGCCTCATATGGTGGAAGTTTGCTTTAATTTATCAATATGATGACCGTATAAATCATTGCATTGAAAATTCTCACCTACTCGAAAGCCTAAAAACATTTGGTGTCCTCATTGTCTGTCCCAACTGTGATAAAACAGGGGAATTTGATATATGTCTTGATGCACTCCTACTCATGGATACTTGATTTGAAAGGACTTCTGCAAGTTGAGCCTCAACTGATTTCAATCTATCTTCCTAATAAACTTATAAGCACTGATACTCAAAATCAAAATCCTACATTTATGACTTACCAAGTTTGTATCATTTGATGATCTCACATGACTTTTCTCTGGTATTCGAGTCGGTGTCGGTAATGGAGTTCTCTCAATCGAGGTTCTCTCATTGACATGATTTAAACCATCATCAGCATAATAACAATTCTGTCTTAATCTTGCACAATGTGAGCACATTGGTTTTTCACCCGGACATCTTGTTTTCTTGCGCCTATTCCAAATTATTCATCAGTCAAAACAATTTTATATATTCATGTTCTTTGATTCCCCACTTATCATACTGGCCATCCCTTCATCCAAATGAAAAGAACTATTACGTACCGACATGGCTCACATGCTTGGCGAATACGTTTTGCTGGACGTTCTGACATTGAAGCACTTTCGATGAAATGTGCAAAAAGATTGAGATCGTTCATCTATCATGGTGTTTGTTTATCAATTGAATTGTGTGAGTGGGATAAAAGTTAGTTTATTGATAAAGAAGTCAGTGCAATTAATGCACTAGTAGTAGTCATAATTATATTACTAACCAGATTTGGGTTTGATGAAGGAGCAGGGGTTCCCGGCGGAGAACGGATATTATTCGGATCATTCTCCTTTTCTATCCGAGTGGTTAGGAATATTTATTCAATACAAATTTGTGTAGTTATTATAAGATGTTCAATACTGATATGAAGATTTCAATCTCGAATATGATCATGAAGCTATTATAAAAGAATTTCAAATAATGAAAATTATACAATCTACGGTATTCAGAATCAAAGGACTCCTCGATATACTCCTTGATGTACTCCACAATATACCCCTCAATGTACCCCTCAATGTATCCCTCAATGTACTCCTTGATGCCCCCAAGCCCATGAACAGCAAGACTACATGTTATAAGCTGGCCCTCATCTCAACTTCTGGTTTTGTACCCGAAACATTTCTCTCAATATCCAAATCCATATCATATTCATTCATCTCCTCGATTGTTAATTTCTTCTTCTCATCCAATACTTTGTAATTAAGGTTATTGGTATTCGATGAAAATCCGATCCGTTCATTGATATTTACCCTAGCACGAGCACTAGCCGCTTGTACCCGAGAAGCTCTAGGCTTACGAATTTGTTCATACAACTTTAACCCCTCGCTAATGGTTGCTTTTGAATTTGCAAATCCATATTTCCTTCCAAAAATTATACCCAATGCAGCCGCATCTTCTAAAGCTTGACATGCCCCTTGACTTTGATCTGGAAGCATAGGATGTGCTGCATCACCAAGAATACAAGTAGAACCCTTTTGCCAATATGGATATGGTTGATGAACAAATAATCTCCATGGTTTGACGTCAGTTGAGTTCTTGAATAATGCAAGAAGTTCCGGGTCGAGGTCAGGAAATGGTCGGAGAATATCTTCAACGGTAAGATTAATATTCCAACCTTCACCGGCATGAGGACTTTCGTTTGTTGGAAAGAAACAATAGAATGAATGAACTTCTCCATCTCGACACGGCGAGAATACAATCTTGTGAATTCCTTGTCCACCCCAAAACTCGATAGCACTATTCGGTGATAAATCTCGAAGTCCTAACCTCCTTGCATCTTTTGTTTCGATAATACAATGTAAACATGTGGATGTAGATAATTCTCGATCCGGCACAATTCCTAGAGTTTTTCGTACTTGTGACCCAATACCATCTGCGCCAATAATCAAATCATGTTTGACTTTGAGACCATTCTCAAAAGTAGCAATGCCTTGTTCATGATCGATCTCGGCGCATTTGTGATTGCATTTTAGGATTGCTGGTATGCCGGAATGATTCGATCCAGTAGCAGAATCCATCAACATCTCATGCATGTTGACTCTGTGAAACATATTATAAACGTATCCCCATCTACTCTTGTAGTCGGCCAAATCATATACATTTTGAACCTCTCCAGTTTTCCAATCATGCGATATAAGTTTTTCTAGAACCACGGGTCGTCCAATTGAGATATTGACACCCCATTGTTCAAGCCACTTTGTACCATTCGCCGCACAAGATATAGAAGCACCAACTTCTCCAGCGAAATCTGCTCGTTCATATATTGTGACTCGATGTCCGGCTTGTCGTAAACTTGTAGCAGCAGCGAGACCACCTATTTTATCAGATTGGTTAGTTATTGTACAATTTCGAATGAGGTTTATACATACCTATTCCACCACCAATTACACCAACATCCAATTCTCTCCAAGAATTCTCCATTGAGGTAATATTGATCGACGCGAATTTCGAGTATTGTAAGATGGATGATATGAAATCTCGACAAACTAGATTCACGGATACTTGAATGTTTGAAATCAAATGGAAAGATCAAATGAAAAGATGAAATGAAAAGATAAAAGATAGAAGCTTTACTTGACTAGAAATGAAAACATAAGAGTGATTTACCTTGACACTCTTTATAACTTCTCTATTGCATCACCAAAGTTCTTACCTATGATGGATATAGCTGGTGCAGTTCCAAATTGGTTAAACGCAGAGTCTGCAACATCTTGCATTAGGATGAAACCCCTCACTTACTTACATTAGTCAAGATAGGAATGATTCGTAGATACAATACATCTATAAGCTGAATGATTTCCGCATCCGCTTCCGTGTTGTGTAAATAGTTTGTTTGACTTTTTGAAGATGGGATTAATTGGCGATTTGTTGGAATACTAGAACTTTATCATGACTTATGTAAGACATTCCGCTTCCGATCCGTTAGCGTGTTACCAACTATCAATTCGATTCCCGCAGTCCTTGCTAGGATGGCACGTGGATGGTACACTTTCCGACATTACAGCTTTATCATTGGTGATGTCTTGCCTTACTTTTTGATGACATTCCCAAATTCACATCACCACGTTTTATGATCGAAAACTCAAAGTCAAAATGACTAATCTAAATGATCCATCAGTCAATGCTCATGTTGACTTTCTAAGAGAAGATGTCAAATACGCACAAGAGCATGACTTGCAAACTTTGAGTATTTTTTCTACAAGACATAGCAAAGATGATACGTCTCTCACGGGAGCCGTTGGAGAGCCTTCCACAACTTCATCCAAGATTTGGGTAATGTAAGGACTCCCGATTTCGTCACACTTTATATGACTCACGTGACTCGTATCATCTCATCAATTTCATCATTCTAACATCTTTTCAGTTATATTCATGGGGGAGCGTGGCGTGATCCACTTGTAACATCCTCTTCTTTCATTCCAACGATCAATAGTCTTGTGACTTCATCTGTTGAATCCAAGATTGCGTCATTTGCAAGCATCAATTATCGTCTATCTTCTCATCCATCATTTCCTCAAGATTCTTCATCAACTCCGAGACACGAATATCGTAATGCTAGGCACCCTGATCATCTACAAGATATATGTTCTGCACTATCTTATTTGCAATCTAAATATTCTATCGAAGATCAATATCTACTCGTTGGTCATTCATGTGGTGCAACACTATCAATGCAAATTTCGATGGGAAAAGAATATTTACATTCTTGTGGTATATCAGATGAGGATTTAAATTTTAAACTCCCACGATACGTTCTTGGAGTAGCTGGAATCTACGATTTAAGATTACTTCGTGAAACACATCCTCATCCTGCATACAATGAATTTCTCACTCAAGCATTTGGGTCTGACGAAAAACTTTGGGATGAAGTTTCACCAGCAAGATTTTCCAATTTTGAGGAAATTGGAAAGAGTGAAAAGATTCTTGCTTTTACTACTTCACCAGATGATGAGTTGGTTGATGAGATACAAATCGATGTTATGGTGCAGAATTTGCAAGGTATTAATGGAGGAGTAGTGGTGAAAAATCTCAAAAATCATTTGAAAGGAACCCACAACAAAATATGGGAGACTGGAAATTTAGCCAATGCTATAGTTGAAGTCTTGAATTCATTGGAGTAGGAGTATGAGTAGGAGTATGAGTAGGAGTATGAGTAGGAGTATGAGTAGGAGTATGAGTAGGAGTATGAGTGGAGAGATTTAATGCTAAAGTTCGGAACTACAAACTCTAATTTGACTTCATTACTTCATGGAGTCTTCATCTAAGGAAGCTGAATAAAGGTTATTCAAATCCAATTATTTCCTGGTAGTCGGATTTGAGTTCGTTTTCTGCCGTTTATTCATTGCTTAGTGGGGGTGAACAACTGATACTAAAGGTCGACTTGGGAAACGACCATTTTCCGCTTGATTTTGTAATATTTCTGATGTGGTAGCTCGTCTCCCCTATCCAGAACTGTCTACAAATTCCAGAACCGGAATATGCGCAATTGTCCGAATTTCTCAACATTATTATGAGTACACGGAAACAGAAAGCCACAAGCCTCGTCATAATCTTCAAATCTTCCACAGTTGATCGTTATCCTACACCTGAAAGGATTCTTGGAAAAGCCTCGTACTTGATCAAGTGTTATTGTACTATGATGTATAATGAAATTCAATCGTTATCATTCTGGTTCAATAAATATTGAATACCAAGCAGGCATCAGCCTTGGTTTGCGAATTTCACATCAATTCAATGATGATCCGAGTCAAATATCATTCCGTCCTGAACAGTCCTTCCATAAAGGTATCCATTTCTCCTCGATATATGGTCCAAAATACATACAAAACACATACAAAACACATCTTGAAAAGCCCTTGTCAGTCATCTCTTTATATCTTCTACCCCACCCCACTACAAAGTTCGATGCTCCGGAAGATGAACGACGAATGAGTCGATAACTTAATTGAAAATAAGCATATTATTCTTTGTATTTTATTTTACACACTCTCATCTAGTCTAAGGTTTTCTTTCACTTGATTGAAAAATCCATATGTTTGATCCATACCCCTCGCGCTTAGTGATTGAAGCCATCAAACCCCGATTTTACGGGAGATGTCGTGACAAGTCATGATTTCGGAGAATTTATATTCCGTTGGTGAGACTTCATGCGGCTCAGTTGGAAACCAATGTCTTACGTGAGATTCGAGTTTAGCATACATGATCTATATCTTCATACTGGGTTGATGGATACATGTACATCATTCATACTATTCCACCTCTAGGGATTAATGTGTCCTATCCAATCAAGCAATCAATTTTTATCATGTAGTAAAGTAAGACTTTGGGATAATCGTCCGCCTGGCTGTGTAACAAGGTACCTTGACGAAGTTAGCGAGTCAATAATCATTGAAGAAACTCTCCTGTAAGCCGATTCAAGGATCACGGATAAATTCATAGATCATGATAATCATGATTGCGTTGCTGTTACTACACCTGTGCCGTAAGCTATTTCAAAAAGGGTTTTATCCGTCATGAAAACAAGATTTGAGGCTAGTTTTCAAGGCTGTGTGAAGAAATTTACATCTCCAGGATAATGTTCAGCTTGTTAACTTTTTCCTTCCAACACAATCAAACAATTTGCTAGAGCTCATTGTTCTTTAATAGATGGAAATCATCCCAATATAATTTTCCTCACAGAAAATTAATCATGGCAAATCTTCAATATGAATTAAGTTCTCTTCCTGAAAGAGAAGTTCATTCTACTTCTCCTGTTTCTTCTATGGGGAATAGTAGGAGAAGCTTTGATAGAGATCAAGATAATACGACTTCATCAACCCGAGAGCTATCTTCAATTTTACACACCAACACTGGTATTCAGATATCCGATCGCACCTTGAATGGATTCGATCATAACTCTACTACATCCCTTCATCATGAAAATCCTCCTGCATATACCATTTCTCCGGAAATCTCGCAAGTCAAAAGTTATCCTTTGGGAAGGAGTTGGGGTGGGTTTTGGTTGTCATTAATTTTTTCGACTTTGATTTTATTACAATGGATTGTGAGTTCTTCAAGTCAAGTACTCCAGTTGAAATATCTCACAATTGAATGTAATTGATAGGGTCTTGTTTATACATGTTATAAACCTTTTGGTTCGAGTTATTCATACGAAATTACGGCTGCGACCAGGAAATATGATTTTAAATGGAACGAAAGATGGTTGAAAACTTTCCAAGTATTAATCACGATTTGCTCACTCTTTGTAATAATTGTTGTTTCAACTATTCTCTCAAGAGCTGCTGTTATTCTCACACAACGTCGAAATTCCAAGCCAGGATACACATTAAGTCAAATAATTGCTATTGCGGATGAAACTTGGCTTAGTATTCCAGCTATTTGGAAGTATTTGATTAAGAACGATATGAAATTTATTAAATCAGGATATTTATTATATGCTTTTAGCCTTTGTATAGTTGGTAAGCACTTCCTCCTTGATGATAAGATTTAGAAGATTTAATAAACCTTTCAGCGATTTTGATTTACCCCCTTCAACAAGGATTTCTTCAAATTCTTGATATCTATGTACCGAATCCTCAATATCCATCTCAAGATTATTTTCTTAATATGTATCGTTATAATTATCCACTACTCAACGGTGAATATATTCTTTACGATTTGTATACTTCATTTGGATATCAAGGAGCCCTTAGTACAGCTTTGGTTGACACCAATCCAAACGATTACCAACCAAATTTATGGAATTCATCAGACTCTTCCACCACATATCCAATTGGACGTCCATCTGCCGATATCTCAGCAGGTCTCCAACAAAGATTATCAGATCCTTCAACATCATGGTATGCGATTCAAAATAATACTTATAACAATGGTATGTATAACTCGACTGGTCTTCGAATGAACACATCCATTACATGTTTCATCATTCCACAACGCAAGTTTCCAACAGTCTGTCCAGGTCCTTCACCATGGACTACCTCCATCAATTTAACTACTGTAAATAATACCATGACAAGTGAATACACTGGGTATGTGATCAATGGATTAAATTTGAATGTCTGTGTACCGGGAAATGAATTTGCTTTTCCATGGTCAGTGAATAGGACTCTGCAAACTATCGAGGAAGAATTATATCTTGAAATTGATTGGACCATGAAAGATGTTGGCGACGAACCCACTGGAATTGGATCTTTGAAAAATTATACACAAAAGTAAGTATTTACTCAAATACATTTGAATGTTGCAATGGCTAAATATTTATAGGTGTACTGCAGACACCACATTTGGGTATTTCGATCTTCCAACCTACGGTAACAATAGCGCTGGTCCTTTATTGCCTGCCGATTCCCCTATCTATGGAGCTATTGCGAGGTAGATATTTTATGACAGCAAGTAAGACATGAAAACTAACATCAGTTCAGTGAATCTACACCTCGAACGATATTCAACGAAAGTGATCCACAAATTGGTCTGTACAATACTCTAAAGCGAATGTCACTTGATTATCATGGCCCTCTCTTGAGCTCCGCTCTAGCATTATTTCCGGATTGGAGTAGTATGACAGATGAATATGGTGGTATTGATCAACGACTTAATATACAATGGCCGTTGAGTAAATTTACTGGATCGATAAATCAGAATGAGTAATTACCATTGAATCTCTACTTAATTATTACATAATTACTAACATTATCAGATCTTACGCCTCTTATCTCAGCCGATTTGCTGCCAACCCAAATTATCTTGAAAATAGTCTTCGAATTTCTACATTTCTTGCTACTAAAACTGCATGGGAAATCGTAGCTGAAAATTCAAACTATCGATCCCATCCCTTATTTACCGAAATGGGAAAAATAGTAAAACGTCCATACCTACCTTTATCCGTCATCATCATTATCAGTCTCTTAATCGCCTACCTTACATTATCATTATTGTATCTAGGTATACGTAGTGCATTTAATCGTACATGGACTACTACATTAAATTCACTTTCGATAATATTTTTAACCAGAGATGTGGTTGAAAGAATCCCAAAACTACCTGTAATACTACATGGTAGTACTGGAAATGAGGGGAAACTTTTCAAGATTTTGGCAGATGAACCAGCAGTGATTGGGGATATAATAATGGGGGATAAAGTAGGTATTTTAGCAGTTGGAGGAGAAGGTATTATTGGGGTAGCAGGAAGGAGGTATAGAGATGGTGGGATTGGAGATCCTATTATTGGTACTGTTATTGATCCTGTTATGACATAGGTTCTGGTTAGGAGAGAGATAAGTAATGATTATTGTTGTGATAATAAAAATTATCTCGTTCGAACTTCGAGTTTCGAATTTATGAATGAATTGTTTTTGGACTTATGTACCTAGGTAGCGTTCATCGATGTGCGCAAGATTTGAGGCAGGATATTAATTCGCACGACATATTATCTAGTACTTAAAGTAAGTTAAAAAGAGATAGAAGTCCATTATCTTTCGTCTGATTTTAAATCCAACTCACCTTCAATATATAGTCGAATTTATAATATTAAAAATCATTCCAGCTTCGAGTCACAGGTTTAGAAATACTCTATGATTTTTTCCCGAGTAATTTATTAAGTCAATTTATTCGTATAACTTTAAATGGAAGCGAATAATGATTTATCGCGTCTAAATAGGGGCAGGTCGGATAATTCGAAACGACTCATCTCCAAAGTAAAATCACTTTCCAGTAAATCAGTATCACGAGGTTGAATATATTGAATCTAGACGGGTGATGATTTACTATTACATATTGGAACCATCTAGCAAATAAATTCTGTTTGTAATTTAGCAAATAAATTCTCGGCTTAGAATTCTCGGGAGTAGAAAATATATTCAATTGCCGAAGAATGTCCCATCTATATTCAAGACATCAATTATGAGAAATCTTCTAATCAAATAAATCGTTCACGAGTTCACGAGTTCACGAGTTCATCAACTGTTATACATACAGCCTTACAAATTAACCCTCGTACAACTTCTCCCAGCCGACAAAGCTCACACCAGTGACATTCAAGATAATTTTCGATAATTAATCCACATCACGAGCTTCTTCAATAATGTTACACTACTTCATCAATCATGCCACCATAAATGTATGCAGGTACTTCCCAAGGACTTGGTTTTGTTGCACATCGTAATCTGCGGATCATTCCATGGTTTAGTCTTTGGTAATATGCATGATGCATCAGATTATTTGTTGCATATCTTATATTTCGGGCATCTCCTTAAATTTACTGGTAAGAATTGAAGATTTGGTTATGAACCCAAGTTTGAGAGGGTCATTTTTCAAGAGATATGCAAGTATGAATGAATTAGGTACGAGGTGCATAATCAATATATCCGAAGTGTGAGAGGAGTAACAAATAATTGACTTCAACGTACTGTACTGTCTTCAATATACGAGTACTTACACTCACACATACAATCACCAATCATTTTAAACCTTATCTCAAACATTACCCCTCATTTCTTTAACACCACATCACCATACATTAAAATTCCCGTCTCTCACGGAAATACGCATACATTTCACAACTTCATCTTTATAACCACGTTTGTTGCACATCGAGTCTCACACTCTGAGGATCACTACATCATTTGTATTACATTTTGATCAATTTCAGTACGACTTTAAATGTAACGTAGTATACTTTTTTATTTGACTTTTGACTTCCAACTATCATACATTGATATCATATTTTTAAAATGTTTTTGTTGCATATCTCGATTTGCGGACTGCTCCGCGGTATACCCACCATCTATATGGCGTCAACTTAATAAATAAATTATCGTCCTTGTACTACTTGTGGTTACTTTCGGTGCGGGGATACTTTGTTATAAAGTTTCATTGACTCCACTACTCCACTACTCTAATGACTTTACTGATTCACTGATTCACTGATTTACTACGTGATGATTTTCAATAATTTGTTGCATATCTTATTTTGCCGCAACTGCCTTCTTTTCTACTGTTGTAATAATGACTTGGTTATAGATACTCCACGTGTTGTGAAATATCTGATTTACATTTACTTAGAATATGTAGTTCCGTTGAGGTTTATTGTGGGTAAAATATCCACTTTGATGTATGATAAACCAAAAGAAGGTGATTTTAATCGTTTGGGTTGTAATGCAGAAGTCCCGCTTTAGGATTGAAGATGTATGGTTTGCCCCACTACTACCCCTCATACTTTATTTAGAATAGAGAAAATGGGGAAATATCGACACGTGAATGTAAATCACTGGTAGAAAGTACTACAAAGTAGTAATGGGCTAGATCTTTTCTTTTAGTACAAGTAAAGTGTTCTCTTGATTTGTGTAACTAGGTTGTACGGGTAAACAATTATTTTCCGTCCCGAATCAAATGATTTAGGATGACATCCTTTTCGGGGTTGTTACTTGATTCTATTTTATTTGCATACTCAAAAGATAACTATGATATTTGTATGGAAAAGTATATTGAAAACCAATCAGAATATGAATACAATCATATATGAATACAATCATATATGAATACAATCATATATGAATACAATCATATATGAATATAATCATATATGAATACAATCATATATATGAGTATCTATAGAGAGACCATAAGTAAATGCTCAAAATATCAAACATTTAAATGGTAAGCGAGAAGCCCGAAATATACGTTTAATCTATTCTCAGTTACATGGAATTACAAATAGATTCGAATGACTTAATCTCCAAGGTTAAAATGGAGACTAGATATGAAACCTATCTTCTCATATATATTCTCGTGTACATTCTCATGTACATAGTTTCCACACCTAAATCGAAAATCGGGGGAAAATGTGACCCTACCTTATTATCTCTACAGAAAAGGAAAGCCGTAGTACTATACACGAAATGATTGCACAGGTGACCTCGCTAAGAAACTTTCCCCAGCTGAAATGTACCCAGATTCATTCATTATCAAGCTGACTGCATGTGACAACAAAGAAATTTATGCTCGCCAACGGGGTTGACCCCTATAAATTCTCCACTAATGGGTTCAAGAACTTGCGCCCAATTCTAGATGTGCAACATAATTTGTGAGATACCTCAATCATTTACTTGAGTAACCAATCATATTTAGAATTTAGGAGAATCACTTGACTTCAAATTAAGAAGTAAGTTCATAAACTCGCGCCCAATATTAGATGTGCAACAAAACTTCGATGGAACTTAGTTCTTTGTTTGATGAGCGGCAATTCACCAATCAAGTGTCTTTTTCAAGGAGTAAAATTTGGTCATGACTTATAATAAAGGGGAAGTTTACTACTAAAATTTAGGCGAGTGGCTACTACATAATAGAATAGTCTGGACTATACTTTGGATGTTTACGCCCAACTTCAGATATACAATAGAAACTTTGGAAGAGTGAATCATTCCTTGAGCTTAATAGTGAAACTGAATGAAGAGCTTTTGAGTATGTCGTTAAGATAGAAATACTTTCCTCTCACTGTCCCAAATTCCACGAGAGAGGATTTAAAATCGTATTGAGAAGTTGACTTCCAAGTATCAAATCAATACTTATAAATTACCAAAAATAATATTCCATTGACATCATTCTATTAAATCATTAAAACAAAGACATGAACAGATACAATATACTACCATTAAATAAGAATTATAATATTAAACTATAGAAAATCTACATATCTTATCCTCCAAACGACACTTCAATTTCTCAGAATTTAACTACCATCCGTTCCATCTATGAATTTTGTACGAAATCGAACGAGACTCAAGTATACTATAAATTTAAAAGCCCATCTAACAAGCTTAGTAGAAATAGGCAGACTTTACGAGATTCCCCTCGCATTCCACTTTAATCCAATTAAATCAATTCAATTCACCCACCGATCTAGACTTTCGATGAAGATAAATCTTAAAGAAACTCCATATTTACTCTCATCGTTCAAATGACTCGAATACCTATCTAGTTCCTCGCTTCATGAAATCTCAATGGGATACTCCGAACGCACGCACACGCACGGTTACTATTCAATTAATCATTCATCACTGATGAGATTGAGATGGACTACGTCAAGGTTCGAGAACCAAATTTGAGAACCAAATTCGAGAACCAAATTCGAGAACCAAATTTGAAGATGCACTTGCTATCAACAATTTGGAATTGTTCTTCCGAAACATCAAGATTGATACCTTTCTAACCCTCCCCACTGGGAAAATCTTGCGAAGAAACATACTTTACTTTATACATTGAGAAACCCCACCATCTTTATTTTTGAAGAAAATAAACATTTCAATAGGTAAGACCTTGCTCACTTGATCGATTTCTTAGAATCCAAGTACTATAATCAATCAATCGAACATCAATCAATCAATCAATCAATCAATCAATTAGTCAATCAAAATACAAAAGCTTACCTACTACCTTTCACCAGCGTCGTATCAAAATTCCCAAGACCCTGTGTATTGGATCTGAATATTATGTATGTATGATTGCTTATTTTGTGTCGGGATGAAACTTGAAAGAATGCGGCTTAGGAATTTGATTAGCGAAAAGTGGCGTGCGTTAGGCGGGTTGGGGTGTGCTGAATGGGAATTCAGGGTATTCGGTTAGAGTTGCGTTTGTTTGTGATACTAAAGTAATCTTACATAGGTGTGCCCAGTTGACATTAACCCTGTAATAATCAATTCTACGATATATATCTAGAAATTTCAGAGATCGTAAGATGAAATGATGGAATGATTTCTTAATTCTATCTTCATATATAAATATTCAGTACATTATCATTATAATCGTCATTCAATTCCCTTTACAAAATACTTTACAACTACGAGGTCATGAAATTTATAAATAGAGCTACTATACTAACCTCCCGTCACCAGCCCAAAAAGCCCCAAAGTAAAGATCAGTAATTGATCTCAGCGCTAACCAAAATGGCGGTTCTAATGGCGGTTCTATCCATCCCCATTCTTCCCTTCCCACTTTGAGAGCTCGTTCATTCCACCATTTAAAAGCTATCCCTTTGGTTGATTTTATTCTCAGAGGTTCAAGAAATTAAAACTAATTTTTACCCTATCGATGGATGAAGTAGCTAGTTCATCTTTAGACTTCCCGTCCTGAACCCTAAAGCACAGACTTGTAGAGTAATTGAGTTGACGTTTATCAATCAATTATAAGTTATGATGGGTTGATTTCTAAAAGTAAGTAAAGTCTATTATATTCATTCATCATCTATTTGTCTACTATCTACTTATCTATTAACATGACGAGATAAATCTCAAATAAAAAACTAACTTCGATCAAGTACAAAATCGAGATTTACGAAGTACAAAGTATGATTGGTGGAAATCTCAATTCTAAATTTAAAGATTCTGGACCTACGTCCGCTCCCACCCAGAGGAGATAAATCCGGATCCGATGTGATGTGATGAGATGAGACTCATAGTGTAAGAGACGGTCAGGGAAAAAGGAAAAAAAGGAAGAAAGAAAGGTAGAAATCAATTGTGCCGCTGAAATCATCCGATTTTGGAAATTGTAGATGTTGATGGGTAGGATTTTTGGTAAAGAGAGGGATGAAATGGGTCGATGTGGTTTAGATTGAATAGCTTATGTTTATTCTATCCTATCCTATACAATATTGATACAAAGTACAAAGAACAAAGTACGCACGGAATATAATAATGTTTCATTTCTTTCCATGTTTCAACCAATCCCAATCCCAATACTAATACCCAAGAAAATATATCTTCAGCTTATCGAACAAAGCTATGTCCTCTTTCTCTTTCTCCATTTTCATACATGAATTCCTTTCCTATCTCCGCCGCACCATCTTCTTTCCCGGGGAGATACCAGAAACCGTATTTTTTCCGAATAGCTGGTACGGTAACGGTGCATTGGGCATGTAAGGTGGATGGCATGGTACCGATAAGTTATTAAATAATCCACTCACTCTCTTTGATTCGATTCAATTCAATTCAATCATTAATCCATAGATATCCATTCATCCATCAATTCATCATCCATTTTTCTTTTTATTTTCATTCAAAAAGCCACGCAAGGATGTCTCACATCGAAGAATCTAGCCCGGCGCCATGGAGAATGATATATCAATTATTCATTCTACAGATATGATATCTGAAGTCTGTACAATGGACAATGACAATGACAATGACAATGACAATGACAATGACAATGACAATGACAATGGCAATGTATTATGTATTATAGACAACGTATTATGTACAATGTATAGTGTACATATATTCATTCATGCATAAACTTTCAGAGTTCCAGAAATCATTTCATTCTGAATATCATATCTATTTTATTCAAAGATCCTTATGAATCTCCATTTCCAAAATCATCCAAGTCCAGCCCTGTAATGGTGTGACGATTTGGTCAACTTGGGCCCAACAACCGTTGAGAATTAAGTTTTTCCTTTGGGATCAAAAAGTTAAATGTTGGATCCCTCCCCTTCCATAACGATTTACAAAGGGGTTATAAGGATGAAGAGATAGATATATCGTCATTATACATTTCTAAACCCTTTGAATTTCTAAAGCCGTTTCTTTGGGAGGGGATGAAGATACTTTGGATAGAAGATCTTCATTCATGTTTTCTCTTTTTGTTTTCACGCGTATGTATATGCCGCGGGTATATGATATGGATGTACGAGTACTATACAATCAATATACTTACTGTACAGTCTGTACTATCTGTACTATCTGTACGAAGTAGGAAGTAGGAAGTACAATAGGAAGATTTCCCATTCATTCATCGGGGAAAAGATAGCCGGTTTCTCTTTTACTGTAATGAAATATGCTGCATATGTAAATGCATCGTATCGAACCGTATCGAACCGTATCACCATCCTCGTGTTTTCACTCCTTTCGATTCGTGTTGTGTTTGTGTTTGTGTATTTTATCAGCCAGTACGACCAACTACCACACCTCACAAATCGTGATTCATGTAACGATTGAGCATTCCCAAAACCTCACGTTACATCCCTTCCCCTCCCAACGTACTTTAACCAATCCAAAGTTCAGATATCATTTATCATCTAGCCCCTCTTTTGGTGTGTGTGTGTGTGATGGAATTAATTTATGTATGCTCCGTACACGGATAGAATATATTTTCATGCACTCATGTTCCATTGTGATACCGTTTCCTGCAATGCTGCGACTTCATACCGCATGGCATTAGTATGTGGGTGTTTCTGGAAATGTGTTGGTGTACAGTTGGGATTAATTTATATAAATGTTTATTTGGAATTGATGGGTCCGGATTGATTACCTCCAGACCGAAGATGATGGTATGATTTTAGTTTGTAAGTATGTTGTGTTGGAATTTGAATGCATGGTTGTATGTACATTCACGGAGTATGTATGTTCACGGAGTATGTATGGATATATGTGTGTATGTATGTACCTAGGCTGACTGACTGGCTGGCTGGAGTGTGGTACAATTACGTTGATAGCTACATTGAGGGGGCTTGTGATGCCTTGTAATGCTTAGACTAAGGTATACTAATATGCTGAAGAAAGAGGAGAAAGGGTTAGGTACACCGGACATGTCACTATATTTTATTAATTTTTGTAATGTGATTGATGAAGTAGAATCACCTGGTGAATCATTTATTCAATGATATATATTTCGGCAATTATAGATTTCGTCTACCGTTGTTTTACTTGAGATTCTATCTACAGAGTAGACATTAAAGAATGCCTACGTAATTCCATACCGAGTAAATTTACTTCCCTCTACTAAGTCTACCTAGTACTTTGTAAATCCCAAAAGTCAAAGGAAGAACAACTGACGAATAGAATCATACGTATCGTAAAATACGAAAGCTCTCACCTCATTCGTTCATCTCATCCACACCAAAATCACTGATCAAACCATATCTAGGTTAAATGCAGGGTAAAAAAAAGCCAAGACCATTCCAAAATATTACCGGAGTACACATCTAGATTTCTTGGGAAAAATACCAATGCCATGGCAAGGCACCAAAAAAAAAAAAGCAAATTAAGTACCGGTTGATTGTGACAAAGAAAATAATGACTGTTTTGATTTTTGGGTATCAAATCATAATGGATAATTTTGAATTTTTTGGGGACAATGATATACTAGTAATATAATGTTTACTTTTGGGTGTGTGACATCCCTTCACTATCCGATAATGGATCTGATTGAGTGGGGTTTTAGGGTCGATCAAATCAGCGCTCGTTCCATTTGATAATTATTCAGGGATTTCCAGGAGAAGGGAGGGGTTTTGAGAGGCGAGAGAGGCGAGAGAGGCGAGAAATGGTCTTTAGAGAGTTTTGAGAGGATCTTGCTTTTTACCGTTTATTGGGTTGAAACTTATAGAATGGGATGGGGATCATGGGATGGTGGGATGAACGGGATGTTCATGCTGTACGGAGTATGCAAAGTCGTGAACAGGTAAATTCTAAAATCCCTGATGGGAGGAGGAAGGATATTGATCCCTAGAAATGATTTTCCTAATCGTGAGGGGTTTCCCATTTTTTATTTTGAATGATGTCAGTTTATTATATATATACTCTTCTTTCTTTTCCTCGGTATTGGGATTTGGATTTCATGATATTGTGATTATCTGATCTCTTGAAGTAGGTGATGTTGAATGTGATGAAGTATGTAATGTATGGACTATCGCTATGTCAATAAGGAGGCAATGAAAAGAAATCATTTGAAACGAAATCCGTCCTTGTCGTCGATAGTCCACGCGTAAATCATCAATTTCCCAAATCATCACACATCTTCCTTTAACTCCACACCATCCATTGACTGGGATATTTTCAATTCGTGGGTCAGTAGGTGCAGACTTGTTTAACTAAATTCCGAATAGTATCATTCTACCTATTTATCCTTTACTTACCTTTTTGGCGCGGTCAATAGATAGATCTAATGGGTATCAAAAAAGTTACCCTACCTTTCATATATGAATTGAGTAATGGTGCTCCGATGTTAAGATTTGCCGAGCACGTTGATGATTTTTATAATTGGTGATTTGATTGTTGAAGATACGAATTGAGATTAATAATTCGATGGAATTTTTGAGGGGATTTGGATTATTAAGAAACATTTTGTTTGTCTTGTCTTGAGATTTTCGCAATCAATGAAGGGGGATAACCGAATGAGTATAATCTTGATATTATATCTACTTACTATTACAATATATACTTAGTTAATTTAATCAGATATCAAAAAAACCCGGAAGATATGGTTGCTAACAAACAAAGAATATTCTACCCAATTGTTATATGTATATAAAGATCTTTATGGTTCTCGAGTCTCGACCGAGTTTGACCCATAAGAAGGATCATTGATCAAAATACCCTGGGGAATATCACTTATCACCGAACTCGACTCTTTTCAACCCTAGTATAGTAACATGTTTTGAGGTTATCCCTCTAATAAGTTTAATCGTATATATTTACGGACATGAACCTTTTTTGGCTTGGAACCCTTGAATGATGAATGATGAAATATTATTATTTTTCTAAATCATCCTTCATATCAATCCTACGCCCCTCTTCTAAAACAGAACCCTTTTATCTTGTTGAAAAAATCCTCATCGAATAATTAAATCGAATGATATTTACTTTCCACCTCATTGTTGCATATCAACAAAAACTTCAAACCAGACCTAAAGTAATCACAAGTACATTATCAACTCTTTTCCCCTCAAAACTCAAAATACTCCTCCTCCTTTCGAATCTTCGATACGTGTCAAAATTACAATCTTATGAGAAGTGGAGTTTAAGAGTGGTTAATTGTATAACTTTTGTTATAAATCATACAAATCCAAACTCAAGTTCGAGACCACCATTACCATCACCATCACCATCATCATCACCATCACCATCACCCGAATCAAAATACGAGTACTCACACATCACTCGTGAACCCTCGAATATCTTTTTTCCCTCTCGAGTTGTACAATGAGGGTATGTCAGCAAGGAAAGGCTCAAGAACTTAGACTACCTACTTTTACAATCACAATCACAGTCATATTCTCATTCTTGAAATCAACCTCACCATAGTTTTGATTTCAACTTCTTTAAAATATTCGAAATTCAGCTCATTTCAGCTCATTTCAGCTCATCTCATCTCATCGCATCGCATCGCATCTCACCGCAAATCATCTCATTACTTCAAATATTCATTCTACCCATCATCATCTTATTACCATTCCATCCATTTGAAACCACCTCGATCGGTACATTTCATACCTACATTTAACAATATCCACGGTATCCAAACAAAATCCAAGCAATTCCACCATTCTCCACCAACGACAAGCCATCAGAAATACCAAGCATTTTGATTATTCGGGAACTATCAAGCCCCCACATTATTTTACTTTTTGGTTCTCTCTTGTCCCGTCTATCTGGCACGCTGCCTCGCTGGCTCGCTAATTTCCAATCATCCCATTCATCTCCCTTTTCTCTCCTCTTTTTCTTCAATCGATATCTACCTACAAGAGGCCAGTCATCTTGATAATATACATAGTCAAGATACACATACACAACATTACAACATTACTACATTACTACATCACCTCATACAATCATTACGATTCTTACTACTTACAACCACCAAAAAACTACTTACAACTACCAAAAAAAACTACCACCAACTATCGTCTCAAACATTTCATCCTAATATATCTTTTTGTCATACAATTATTCAAGACAATTGATTACTACACCAATCACTCAATACAACCTTTCAATTCCTTTTACATAATAGTTTTGGGAAAACACAACATATAATTATCGTCCATTTTTTTTGGTCTCCAATATTTTCCCTGTATACCGGTACATTGGTTCCGAAACGCACGAGGCAGACGATCGATTGAAGTTTAATCGTAGTAACATTTCACACCCCAAAGTCGAAAGGGGATTTATTTTTATTCTACAAGGAGATTTATACGCCACTTTTGTTAGGAAGGAAAGGAAATTCTGAGGGGAAGAAAAGTATAAGTGATTGATTGAATCTCGAATTTAATTTTTGAGGTTTTCGATTTTACTTTGAGTGTTGGGTTTCTGGGGTCTGGGGTTTTCTTTGAAATACATTCCTCATATTGGTTCGATCAGTTCATCAGTTCATCAGTTCAATCCTTGACGAATTAATTTCAATAAATCCAAGAATCAATTTCTACAGATCGACAATAACTACAGATTACATACGGACTACAGACTACGACTACGAACTACGAACTACAAATTACGGATTACGCATTACGGATTACATCTTAAAAGTAAGACCCCGCAACAATGAGTTCTTCAGCGCAAGGAGCACCAAGAGCACAGGCAGTACCTACAATACCTACAATACCTACAACATCAAATGATGATAAAAAGAAAGGATTAAGTCGAGTTTTAGGACGAATGAAGACAGTTTTAAAAAGAAGTGATGGATCAAAAAGATTATCATTTGCTGGAAAGTCTTCAACTTCAACTACAACAGGAGAACCAAGGTAAGCAATGAATATTTTAATATATTATTTTCGTTATTTCTTTTTCACCATGTCTATGTATGTTTGTAAGTTCAAAAATACGTAGGTTCAAAATTTGAGGATTGAACATTATGGATGGACATTAAGGATTGATGATTGGAGTTCATATTTACTAATAATTTATAAATTTCTTAGTGTCCCCAAATCCACTGATCAAGTATCCAAATCAAAACCAATACCAAAATCAACACCAAAACCAATACCAAAATCAACACCAACACCAACGCCAACGCCAGAACCATCTAAGGAAATACCCATCTCCATTCCCGCTGTCGACGAAACGAAACAAACTATTGATACCACTACCAAAACCACTACCAAAACCACTACTTCTAGTGCAACAAAACAACAACAATCTAAATCCAAATCCAAATCTCAATCTCATCCTCAACCTCAACCTCAACCTCAACCAACAAAAGTTTCTCGAGCAGAAATTAATGCTGAAAGAGCTCGAAAATTAGCTGAACGTTTTCAATTACAAATCGAACCTCATGAATGGCAATCTCTTACTGGAGAAAAAGATGTTTGGAGAATCGAAAAACCTATTCGAATGAGAATTCATAGAACTTGTCATAAATGTGATACAACATATGGTACCAATAAAATTTGTACCAATTGCGAACATCCAAGATGTACAAAATGTCCCAAATATCCTTTAAAGAAAAAGGATAAAGGAAAAACAACAGTTGCCAATACAGGACCAACAAAAGTGGAAGTTGATAGAGAATGGAAAAAATCAGAGAAATTTATCATGACTTTACCAAGTCAAAAATTGGGTGGTCAACCTTTGGTTAGGAAAAAACCTACTCAAAGAGTTAGAAGAACTTGTCATGAATGTTCAACTCTTTTTACAGCTGGAAATAAAATTTGTACAACTTGTTCTCATACTCGTTGTGCTGATTGTCCTCGAAATCCGTATGTTTTATTTTTTATTCTCAGGTTCTTTATTTAATTATTCATTTCCCCCTTTATTGTTTTGTTTCTCTATTCCAAATACTCGAGGAAAATAGTCTGCCTCCACGGCAGTGGCCCCCGGAGGGCCAGCGGAGCGTCATTTCAATTCAATGTATTCTTTATGGGGGCAAGCCCCCAAACCCCCATAGCTCGCTCCGCTCGAAAAGAAAATTAATTTCTTCCTTCTCCTCCATACTCTATTTCCCTTTCCCTTATTTAAAATTCACAAACTAACAAATGGACCTCAACAGACCCAAGAAAAAGAAATATCCCGATGGCTATCCTGGTGATCAACCATCCTCTACAAACAAAAAATTCGCATGTCATAAATGTGATAAAACTTTCCCTCAACATTCCTCCTCGGATCCAAAACCTAGCATGCAAGAATGTACAAGGTGTAAGCATGTTAGATGTGATATGTGTATGATAGCTGTTCCGCGGAAAGTGGTACCAGAACCGGATCCGGAGGTGTTGAGGAGAGTAGAGGAGAAATTGAGGGGGTTGAGTATTAGACGGCCGATGACTGTAAATATGGTTGTTTGATAGATTGTTAGGGTACTGATGGATGTGGGGAGTGGGAAGTGGGAAGTGGGAAGCGGGAAGCGAGGAGCATGATCCAAAATGGAAAATGGTCAAAAGAAAAAGGAAAGAGAAGGATGCATGGATGAATAAATGGGCAAAAAAACATACATCGGAACTTCTTACATTTTTTCACAGCATTTACATTTTTGCATTTTTCGGATTCTGCATTTCTTTGTATTGCATTGCATAGGAAAGATGAATGAAAGAAGGGGATTCCATCGATGGGGAAGATGTCGGAAAATCATTTTTTCGAAAGAATGATAAAAAAATTATGAGGTGATGAATTAGCGAGCGTTGATTGTGTATGTATGGATAGGATATATGCATGCGCATTAACATTTTTGAGTTTCAGTTTGAGTTTGTTTCTTTTTTTACATTAGGTTGCTTTAGTTTGGGAGGATTGATTGATACCTTTTTATGTTTTTTGAGATTTTGAGGAGGGTTGTGTGGAGGGGGAGTGGTTGGATCCGTGGGTGTGGTGTGTTGGGTAGGGTAGGAAAAGGGGCTAAATGCGAGATGGAGAAAGGAGATCAGAGATGAGGATAAGGGGGCCAGATGAGAGATTACAGAAATGGAGTAGATATTAGAATGCATACATATATACGTTTGATACAATATTATGTTATAATTTGTCTACTGGGTACCTATTAGTAGGACTTTTTGATTGTTTGAATGGTGGAGGGTGGAGGGTGGAGGGCGGAGGGCGGAGAAGTGGGATGGGGATAGCGGGGTAGTGGGATGGATATAGATAGAAGTATATAGAGTTGGAAGTCGGAAGTTATTTCTCGGTTGTTGTCTTTGATTGATGTGAGTGAGTGAGTGAGTGAGTGATATTAAGATTATAGTTTGATTGTGATTGTTGAGATTGTTAGTGTGTGAGGGTCTGCGGACTTTAGTATGCGTAGTTGTGAGTGGAATTTGGAGATGAGATGAGATAGGATAGGATGGAATTGAATGAGGTGAGATAAGAAGAAATGAGAGAAGAAATGATGAGGTGAGGAGGTAATGAAGTGGTGAAGTTAAATTGAAAAGAAGAAGATAAAAGATCTTTACCTACCGAGTCTTTGATTCAGATTGAAGGTGATAGAAAGGAAAAGGGGAGATGGGCCTGTAATCGAATTTCTGGTGTAAAGGATGAATTGAATTGAATTGGGATGAATGATGATAAATAGGATATGTGAGAGAAGTAGGTCTTATTTATAACATTCCGAGGTATCGATGAGGGGTTTATCGAAAGAAATCATAATGTCTACTAGGTTCTGAAGTTTATGGAAGGACGTTGATGTTTTAGAGTATGATACTAAAAACGCCGATCTTGATTAGTAATCATAGGGCTGAAAGCTCCGATTTAAATATATTTCCTACTTCATACTACAAGTCAGCGTGACACCTATGAAGGTAGTGATTATGAGTATTGAGGACACCCGCGTTTATTGGAACCCACATGAACTTCTTTATATAAATCTCTCTCCACACTGACCCCACTACTTTCCACAAACGTGGTGGGGATGGAATTTATCACACCAAATATATTTACTAACCTTCCATCAACATCATGTACTCTAACACACTTCCTCTATTACTCGTGCGGCCAGAAAGTATACAATACTCCACCTAAATATGGGCCACCAATATCTTGTATTTTACCACCTTATGGGACATGCTTATGAGTAGAGTGTGACATACTTTCTGACCGACCAGCATATCATAAAATCAAATATCCTCGAATTTAAATGCAACTTTATTATTAGATATATAACCCGCTATCCCATTTACTCCCGTTATATATTCGGGGTATCTTGTGCTTTTCTATAATACATATCCAGATATCCGTATGTCTATTATAAAACGCCTTTTAATAATTCATCCACCATTTAGTAACAAATTCAACTCCATCTCCTATCTCAAATAATTCAACTCCATCTCCATCTCCATCTCCATCTCAAACAATTCCTTCATCTCCATCTCAAAATTCCTTCATATCCATCTCAAACATTATATCCATTACCACTTCCAACTCCATCTAAATCCATAAATTGATCAATATCTGGTATAACAACACTTGGTTGTGGAATTGTTGACTCTGGAAAAATATTATCAGTTGGAGGACCATCTAAACCTCTACCAACTTGATAATTATCTGGTACTGATTTTCCTAATGTTGTCCTTCTATTCTTTTGTCTCTTTCCAGTTCCTCCAATTGTATCACCTCTTCCATTCATCCATAAACTAGCATCACTAGTTTCACCTCTTCCAATACCAAGTTGATATGCTTCCATACCTCTCAAAACTGGTAATAAAAGTCGAGTTTCATACCAACGTCCTTTAATATCAGCTAATCCTCGACGAGCTGCTGGTTCAAGTAATTGCCATTCATACCAAGTACGTTTCTTAGCATTATCTGCTACTTCATTACGAAATCTTAAATCAGATACCATTCGAGGAGGTAAATCTGGTGTTGGCCATTGTGATCGATTATTATATGGCATTGGCATTTCAACAAATTTGTAAATATCTCCCACAAATGTTACAACTGTCAAAAGTGGATTTGTTTGTACTGTACGTTCAATGAGTTTTTGAACCACAAGTACCACAATTGAATCCCCATCAACACGTAAACGAACTGGTTCACCAACCCAAATCTTTTCGGCTCCAAGAAACATTCCATTATAATGAATTTCTCCAGGAGATACGATGGCTTTTTCAAGTCTATCAAATAGAGAATAACTTCCATCAATAACTTTTGCTGCCAAGATACTACCATCAACTTGGTAATCACCTCCACCATATTCACCTCGAACAATTCGATCCCAAGGTACTTCATCATATGGAATGTTGTTGATTGAACTAATTGTTGTTTGAGGTACACTCCAAGCAAGCCAAGGTCTAATTGATTCTTGATCTTTAATTTGAGCAGGTGAATGTGAAAGTGGATGAGAAAGTGGTTGAACTAAATATTCCGCTTGAAAATGTTCATATCTTCTCTTTGATACAACCGCAAGACCCCAAGCATGTCCTCTATTAAACCAAACTAATTCTCCTGTACGATAAATGAGTCCAGTATCAGGTGTACTATCGAGTTTTTGTTCTTGTGATCGAATTGATGAAGTTGGTTGAGGTGATGATTTTGATGATGTAGAAGCTACTGATCCAGTTGTAGATCCGGTAGTAGAAATGATCTTTTGAGGTATGCTAACAATTGGCATGGTATCCTTTTTCATTTCTTTCTTTGGTGGTATGCTGACGACTGGAGTAGTTGCCTTGATTTCCTTCTTCATTGCGCCATTATCTTGTTTGATTGTTTCATCTTGTGGATCATCCTCTCCAAATGGTGAACAAACTTTACATGAACAATTCCTTGGGTCGCCATCTGGATCCGTACTTAACCAAAGTACATGAGGGAAAAAATCTGCCGGACTTCGATATCTCTTCTTTCGACCATGTGGATGTCCATATAAATATGTATCTTGTCGTTCATAAACTCCGGCTGTGTGTCGACCCTTTTCCTTTTTCATCTCTGCCTCCAATTTATTCTTATTATATTTGAGGTGTTCCCATAAAACATATCCTTCAGGTAGATCTTTCAGTACGTAATTCCTATCTGCGATGAAGTTAGTTGATGATGATGGAAATTTGGGAAGCCCATATTACCAGAATGTTCTTTTCCTCCTAAATAATGCATCAACATGCCACCAATCTTTCTTCTCCAATCTATAGCTTTTGGTTCATCATAATCGAGTTTCTTGTAAAAATCAACAATTCCTTCGGCATCTTCTTTATCATTCAATTGAGCTGGTGTTGGTTGATTTAATTCTTTGATACCTGTCTTTGTAATGATTTCTAATTGACCATCTGATCTACAGATAGTAATAGGATGAAATGGTGCCATGATGGTAATTGTTTATGATTGAATAATTAATTGTTGATTATGACAGTAACCTTGAGATAAAAAGTTGTGGGGTTGAGCTAGGTTTAGTTTGAGTGAATGTTATTACTAAGAGGTTACTAAAGGGTATCATGGTCGGTCGGATTAATTTGAATCCGATTACCGAGAAAACGAGGGACTCGAAATGGAGAAAAAGCGTCCACCAAAATTCTATACCTTGATCAAAATTTAATAGAAAAACAACGTATGAATTTTTTGGATTGGAACTTTTTGAGTTGATAAATTTTCAAAGATATTCTTTAAAGATTCAATTTTCAAAGATATTCTTTAAAGATTCAATTTTCAAGATGATATCATATGTATAGAAATTTATATCGATTTTTGAAAAGACTATCTCTAGATTTTCTTTTATTTTTGCGGGTTCGGTGTCACGCTTTTTCTCCAAGTGTGGCGGGGTAGGAGTAGTAGAGTAGAGATATATGGATATAATTTTTATCGTATTGATCGGGGTAATTGTATCACATGAACCTTGATTGGGATTGGGATTGAGGGTGAGGGAAGATGCGATTTTTGGATGATCCGAATATGAGATTTATGAGATCATTGTCTGAGTGGGTATATGTGCCTTAAGATCCTGGTACTCATTGATTATTAATATAAATTTTTATCTCAATCCAAACTTAAACGATAAGCGTGTCATCAATTCTAACCTCACACATCACTTCATATATCATTCAAGACAATTAATCAAGGGAAAAAAAAGTATTTATTTATATCTAATAACTAAAGAAATAACTCCACCAACTCCACCAACTCCAGAACTATCAAAATTACCAAATCACGAAATAATGTCATCCAAAATATCCTTCACCGTCTCGTCGATATTTTCATCTGTGGACATTGTAGTATCGTCCCCAGATGATTCCTTGGCAGCCTTTTCACGATCTGCAGCCTCTTTAGAGACTTCAGATGCAATTGTAGCTGAGGCTTCATCTATTAAAGAGACTCCATCGCCATCGCCACCCATGGCCTCATCTCCGTCAGCATCCTTCTTCTCTGCCTTGTCCTTCATCGAAGCTCCCTGGAACAAGTTTCGCAAGGCCATACCCTCACTATCTTCTTCTTCTTCTTCTACTTCTGGAGCTCCATCGGCAGTCTTTTCAGCTGGTCCAAAAGAAGGCAAATTATACTCGACGCCAGCTTCCTCCAATTTCTCGAATTCGTCTGCGACCTTTCTCAATGCGACCAATTCGGCAAGAAGTTTCTGCTCATACGCGGTCTGAACTGCTGGATCCTGGTGCATCGATAAAAGCGTTTTGGCCAGAGGAGTTAATTGAGAATCCTCCTTACGAGTCTTTTCAATTTCCATAGTCCAAGCTTGACGACCATTCTTCAATTGAACATATGTCTTTGGAAGCCAATTATCACCATCGACGTCAATGACATCACCAAGATCCAGGACATCCAGAATCATGAGCGCAAAGTTCTTCGCCCTCAAAGACCGAGTGATGACAATCAATTGCGAACGCCAGAGGTCCAAGTTTCCGAAAATTACCATGGCACTCTTACCACGGGTCAAGGCGACGTTCATTCGATTCCATTCGCTCAAGAATCCAATGAGTCCACCATTGTACTGATCGGCAGGAGTCACTGCAAGCAAGACGATTTCATTCTCACCACCTTGCGTACTATCGATGGTACGGAATCGAGGGAATCTTTGAATCTTGGGATACTCGGTCTTTAATCTCATCATGAGTTGTCTAGAGATCTCATGCAATTCTTCCTTGTATGGTGTCAAGACTGTGATTTTATCGAGATCAATCTTGGTGACATCAACAGTGGGTTCATGGCTGAACAAGTTCATGGTGAAGTCGCAGACGGCGTTGATGTTGGCGAAATTTCTCTTGGATTTTCCACCTTCTCTTGGTGCAGACTTACCATCTCTCACATTGACAAACAATCGTTGAGCATTATCGTCCTTGGGTCCACCAAATTCAGGATTACGACGTGCGGATCTGTATGGTTGAGCATTGGCAGAGTTCCACCATTGATTATAGTACTTCAATGTTTCGCTTTCCACCATGGTGCTGGGATGAGAGGCCAAGAATCCATACGTCGCAATACCAGGGAAGTTTGCGATTCTCTTGCACATGCGATAATTCATGTTGAATCTCACCAAGTTAACGCTGTGATGATTGAAGAATCTCTCAAACAACGACAAACCCAACTGGTTCGAGAACTCATTGTGACCGGCAGATTTAACGACTGGGTGCAATTGCTTGTGATCACCAGAGTATTGGTTCTTGGAAGCACACAGTGAGGCTGGAATCAAGACTTCTGGTTCAGAACCAAATGCAGCTTCATCCGTGAGGCAGGCCTTTGGCTTGTAACCATACCCTCGAAGGAGATGTGCAGTATTGCAAGTGCAAATCACAATCTTCACCTTGGAAGTCAAGGAAGAAAAGATCTCCTCTGTCTTACTCTCGGCTCTCAAGAAGAACTTCTTCTTCTCCTTTGAAGGGATGGGGTGAGTGTTCTTGAAACGCTTGAGGATAGCCAACCATTGCTTGGCAACTTCTTGTTTCGCCGCGTCATCTCTGTTCTCAGCATCCTCTTCAAATGACTTAACCACGTGCTTCCAGAGAGCGTTCTTATCAACGCCGGCTTGACCAGTTTGATTCTCTCCTTCTTGAATGATATCATAGGCTAGAGAATCCCAGTCAATGTCAGCTTCCTTCAAATCGGATACGGTAGTACCGCGAGTTGGAAGATAAACAATGTCAAACCATTCATCAACTTGAGGGAACTTTTCACGGACAGTGGCCAACATATCCAGAAGCTTGATCATTACTTCTCTTGCGGCTGTGTTTGAAGGAGCGGTAATGAGAGTCTTCACTCCACACAATGCGAGTCCTAAACCTTGACCAGCAACAGTCTTTGTCTTTCCAGTTCCTGGTGGACCTTGAAGAAGGCTAGTGTGACAGTTGCTGTAAAACATCAACTGCCATGCACCCAATTGCTGCTTGTTCATGTCCATTGATTTGGACAAATAGTCGAAAGCACTTCTCTGTTGCTTGGTCATCTGATCCTTGTATTCAGCATGAACAGAGAGACCATGTCCCTCGACTCCATGACCCATGATAATCGCTTGTTGTCTCCGTTCATTTACTGTCTTGGGTCGACCAGCAAGACACGCAATAGCCATTAACATGCGATTGGCGGGGATCGTATTTCTAACCATCTCGAGGCAAATCTCCAAATTAGCATTGTTGCTGAATGCTCTTTGTTGGTCTGCGTCGGCGATTTGAAATCCAAGTACGAAGTCCATCTGAGTGTCGATTGATAGGACACGAGCGTTAACTACCTCAGTTGCAGGCATCCAACCACCAGGTGGCATTGCCTTTCTCTTTTGCTTCATACCCTTAACCAAGATAAATCCAGGTTCGGCTTCTGGTTCCTTTGGTGCTTCTGGATCAATAGGCAGAGGTACAACTGTGAACTTCATGTGAGTACCTGGAGCGACATCAGGCATGGAAAAGTTCTCATCCTTTTCAACAGATACATGTAATTGTATCAAAGGTCCTTTTCGGCTCATGACTGTACAATGGTGTGTGAATTCAGGACTGAAGTAACGGCTGATGTTGTATCGCTCCCACATGCCTTCATAAATGAGACTAAGACTCAAGCCGATTTGCATATCTCTTGGTGAACCAAAAGATCTTCGAGCTACATGAGATGCATAACTCTTCAATTCTACAGCAAGATGTGGGTGTCTCATCCATCTTTGATGCATAAGCGTGGTTTCGGGGTTCTTCTCCCATTCCTTGAACACCTCTCCAGCTGAATCTCCAATGGTCGTCCTATAGAAAGGATAAACACCATGTCTGATGCTGGCTTCCATTTGAGATTTCCAATGAGCATCATGGTATTCAAATGATGCTCTACCGACGGGATTAAGAGAGCGCACCAATGTTGCCTGGAACCTACCGTTGGAGAGTGTACTCATGAAATCTTCCATTACTGCAAGACCGGCGGCTGGTTCTGGTTTCTCATCCCAATAGAAGGGTCCAGCTAAACTAAATCCAAGAAATTCGAGTAGCGGTTCTCTCTGATGTTGGGCAAATTCGATCAATCGATCAACATCTCTTTGACAAGGACTTTGGAAATCTGTCGCTAGAATCTTTGCAATTTCTGCCCTGCTGGCATTCTTAGCCTCATCACTCGTTCCAGTAATTAGATGGACCTTTTGCTTCCAGATTTGATCGGTTCCAGTCTTAGGAACAATGTTGTGACTATGTATGGAGAAATGATAATCACCGGCGAATATTCTCAATCTTGGTGCTTGACTGAACATATCGAACTTGACTCTAACACCAACCATTTTGGCAGCACCTTTCCCAATTTCCTTGAGAATAAGGACGGCAGGTCTGCCTCCATTAATCTTACCAGCAAGAGTCTTTGGACCTGGATAATCACGTCCTCGATTTCCAATGTACCAACTCATAAGATCACTTTTGATGATCCTGAACTCGGCCAAAGCACGTTCTGCTGGACTAGCATTGTCTTTAGGCAATCCTAATCTCCTTGGACGAGTATCTTCGAAACCCTCCTGCTTGCGCTTTCTGGTTTCTTCGACCACCGGTTGTTGATTCACACCAATGTCGACTTCTACTGCTGGAGCAGGAACAGGTGGTCCAGCGGGTGGCCCGGTAGATGTTCCGGCAGGTGGCGCGGTAGGTGGTCCGGCAGGTGGCGCGGGGGGTCCGGCAGGTTGTGCGGCAGGTGGCGCGGGAGGTGGCGCGGGAGGTGCTCCATTACCAGCAGTTTGACCTGCGGCAGGAGTGGTAGCATTAGATGCCATTGGGTTTATTATTCGGGCTGGTGGGCGACCGATTTTTTGCTCAAAAGAGAGCGGGGGGGGGGGGAAGAAATTCGAAAAAATTCCAATCGAGCAAGGCCAGAAGACTTTCGTCAACTGGTGAGCTGCTTCGAAAGGAATATTAATCGAATTTAAAAAAGGGGGATGAAACCTTTATAAAAATTCCAACGGGCAAGGCCAGAAGACTTTCGTCAACTGGTGAGCTGCACCGAAGGGAAAATTTAAAAAGGGGGTAAGGTCGATAATTATAGGACCCACTGCTCTCGAGAGAAGCAATGGGTTCCGCGCCAAGGTATGCTAGGTCTACCAATAGATACTATTGGTAAATATGTGGTACTGTGAAAGAGAAAAGACGTTAGCAAGAATTCTAGTAAATGTTGTTGACCGTCAAGCTGAGATCGGGTATCGATGTCTGCAATCAACTGCGCGCCCTTTGAGATCAAAGTCTCCAAGCAATGGCACATATGGAATTTTGGCGCATTTGATGTATTCGAATTTTAATTCCAATTGATTGATTTGATTCCAGCAAGACGGCCTTTATAGATTTGGAGTATTATGATAGAAATTTGGGGGTAACTTACAGTTAAGTTACGTCGTTCGAAGAAGAAAAAAAGAAGATCGCGAAAGACTGAGATTTGTTTTGATATATTGTGCGGAAAGTTTGAGGTGAGTCACGTGACAATACCAGGTACAACTATGAGGCTAAGGTATTCTATCTAATCACAGGCAGTTTACTTTTTCTATCTTCGGTCGATGAGTATATTTTATTGTCTAGGCGGTGAACATATTCTCAATCGTTACTAGGTAGTCTACTAAGTTAGCGAGGTTAAGCTGAAGATGTAGTAGGTAGATCGTCCCATCTTGGATATCCGACAACCTCAAGTATACCTCCACCAGACAACAATTTTCACAAACTCTATTTATCATTCAAAAGTATACTATATACCTTCTCTTTTGATAAGAACCCTTATTATAAACCGCTCGCTACTTGACGAAAGTCTTGTAGTCTGGTTGTAAAAGATCTTTTCAAGAGCTCACTTCCCCCCCCCGTTCTCTTTTGAACAAAAAATCGGTCGCCCACAAGCCCGAATAAACAAATTTACCATGGCATCTAATGTCAACAATGGCTCTGGTCAAGTCGAAAGACGTGTGACTCGTAGTGGTCAAGCACCAACTGTTCGAAGTCAAAGTGAGAATCGAAAGAGCCGCAATAGCCAAGTGGCTGCGGTCGCAAATGAGGGTGAAGATGAAGATGAAAACCCTGCACCAACCCCTGCACCACGAAGTCGTGCAACTAGAAACGCTCCTAGGTCACAACGTGATACTAGAGATGCTTTTACTCGAATGATTGCACCAACCCTTCAGATTGATCGATATAAACTGGAATTGGAGTCTGCTGGACAAGAGTTGATGAAAGAGATTAGAGATCTCAACTTTGAAGAAGGCTTTGACGTTGGAGTCGAGGTTAAAAATCGTGAAAAGGGTATTGGAAATGGAGATAAGATATTGGAAGCATCTCGAAGAGCCGTTACTTGGATTGAATCCCAAATCAAGTCCTACGGTTCGATAACGGAAAAACGTGCAGAGAAAATGAAGAAGTACCAAAAACTTCTCTCTACTTTATCGGTAAAAGTTGAAATTTTGTTGGAACGTTTATTGGTTGAGAGACAAGGTCATATTATCGATTTGACACGTAAGAATGAAGGATTATTAACACAAGTTGGAATCCTTACTGGTAAAATTACGGATCTTACCCAAAATTCATCTACGACTAGCATTGAATGTGATGAATTGAAGGAGTTTCTCCAAGAAAATCTCAGCGCTTTGAAACTTCAAAACGAAGAGAATATTGAAACGGAAGCAATTTCGAATCTCCGGAAACAATACGAACAATCATTGTATCGAAATGAAGAAATTTCTAGACAGAAAGGTACGGTAGATGGAGAATTGATTCAATCTCGTGAGGAATGTGAGAGACTCAGATCAGAAAAGGACAATCTATTTCGTGAGAACGAGGAATTAAAGAATGCGGCATTGATATCGGAACGAGTGATTCAACAACTTAGAGAACAGGTAAGCCAACCTAGCTTCCATCGTCCACTAACGGTTAGTACAGCGTTTTCCGGTCAAAGTCATGCTATCCAACAATCACCAGGGCCACTTGGATTAATTGCACCTCAATCACCTTATGGTGAATCCGCACGACTGCAACAACCTCTATCATCGCCATCTACTACCTCCAGTTTCCAATCTTTCCCCTCGTATGGATTTAGTGGACCAGCTTTTCCGGCATTCCCCTTTGATGAATATCATTCACCACAATTCTCTGTGCATTCACCGGCTTTCGGACAATCGGCATCTTCTGGACATGGATTTACTTCAGGCTCACCACCCAATTATCCAACTTCAATGCAGCCGCCTGCGCGACAATCTCCGTTGCATACACCTGGACTCAATCATCCACCCAGATTTGAACAACCAAATCCTACCCTAATGCAAGGACAATTTGGACAATTTCAATTGGACCGCAATTTCCCACCACTTAATCAAGCCCCTCCTCAATTCGGTGTACAAGGTTCGGCCCCAGGAATGGTTCCTCCTGTCCCACGTAATTTCCGATTCTTGGTCAGTGGAAGAGTACAAGGTGGTGTATTAACTCTGAATGTTCCAGCTGGTTTAATCCAAAAGATGAATGAGCAAATTGATGAATGGATCGAAGCCAAGAAGCCTCCTAAATGGTACCAAGCAACATCAGCTAGTTCAACTCGTTGTGTGGAAGTAAGATCTAGAAGTCTTGGTTTAGTTAGAGGTCCACAAACTTCGGATGATGGAGACAAATTTGCCTGTCTACATTGTATGGATAGGGGTTTATTGTGTGTTTTGGTTGGAAGAGATGGTCCAGTAATTGCACCTTTGAATCTTCGGGAAAGATTACCAGGTGCTACACCTCAATCTCCGGGGTATTATATAAGATAAACATGTAATTCAATTGCAAATAAATTCCGAGCTTGACATATGTGAAACGTTCTCAACGTTGTGTTTGTATTCATCAACCAATAGTGACGCTCTGCTGGCCCTCCGAGAGCTACTACCATAGTAGCCGAACATTGGGTTTTGAGAGGGTAGGATCGAGTTGATATTTTATATCAGATCGATCAAGATAAGGTCTCCCAAGTGACCACATAAAATTATGCAAGATCTTAGCCTTGTATAATTGCTTGAAAAGCCAAGATCAACCCAAAAGGCAATTAAAATTCCTACCGACTTCAAAATCTATCCCCTCTGAGTACTTGATTCCAAACATTCACAACATTTTCAAAGATCCGTCTCGCATTTTTATTCGATTTTCTCATTTAGTATTGAAAGATGGAACTTCTGATTTCTGAACTCTCGGGATGAACATCTTGACTCAATCCTACTGCGATCTTGTTCTTTTACATTCTGGTGTTGAATATCGTTGAAACAGAGACATCCAACCAAATTCCATATTAATCTTCTTGACTTCCCAAATCAGCCCCTCCAACCCGTTTCAAACACTCTACTTTCACCCTGCAACGTTGTTAGCATCTCTTCTCTTAGGAATCGTAATAAGTCTCACGTTGTTCTCTTTCACTGTAACACCATGGACACTCTGTCCTTCGAAGACCGATCCAAACCCTCACTTCCGCATTCGCCCTGTATCGTTGTTAACACCTTATCTTTTTGGGATTGTAACAACACTCACACTATTTTCCCTGCTTTACCATCGACACTCCGTTCTCCATTGATCGAAGTAACCCTTTCGCTTCCCAGTTCGCCCTGTAACATTGTCAGACTCTCATCTCCAGGGAAATGTAATGAGTGACGCACTTCGTCCCTGCACCTCCGCTGGCACCCCCTCCCTTGGGCATCGGCATAGACCTGTCAAAGTTCATCCACCCTGCATCGTTGTTAGCATTTTGTCTTTTTGGAACGGTGGTAACCCTCACGCTATTAACTCCGTAGCTCGATTGTACCCCGCTTCCTAAATACCCCAGTTGATTTCATCCCCGTCTTTAATTCTGCGACTTCGTTAGCATTTAATCACCTGCGAACAAATCTAGAAGACACTCCCCTATCAGTCTGTATTTCTATCAAAGACCCGCCTCTCACTCATTTCCCTTATTACGATCCTGGTCGAACTAATGTACACATCCTCATCATCACTTAACGTATTGGTCGAGCCATTTGAAGTCAATCTCCGTCCGTCATCAAAAGAGCAAGTCTTAAGTAGGGTTAAGAAATGAAAACTTTCTCAAATAGCCTCTTGGTGTATTTGTTCCCCTCATTATAAGAGTAACGCTAAGAAAACTTCTCCTCTGCCCACGGCCGAAAGAACCAGTCTAACGTAGGGTTAAGAAAGGAAGTCGCCCAGCATTTTGGTGCACTCATTCTCCCTCGATATAGTGAAGCTATCTGAACCATCTTTTCTGCGGATTCGAGTCTAGTTACACTAGTATAGGGGGCAGGGTTTGTAAAAGATGATTTTCCCAGAATAGCTTCCTGGTGTAGTAATTTCGCACTTTCCAGAGCCTCTTTTCTGCCAGTGTCAAAAGAACAAGTCTAAAGCGGGGCGAGAAAAGAAACTCCTTTTGAAAAGACGAAATCAGCACCATTTATCGATATCGAAGGAGGTTATAAATTCGGGATACAGCCAAGATAAGACCCGCGAAGATGATGATGAGAACGAGACAGAAAACAACCAGGATCGAAATATGTTGTAAAGTGATTGACGGCAATGTCGATTCGTGAGCTTCGCGCAACTGTGTGAAAATGTTAGATAATTGGTTCTGCAGGTTTTTGTATTCAATCAAAAATCGGGGATGGGTGTTACCGTCGAAAAGTGCTTCTCTTGCTGTTTCTTTTGCGGTGGTTGAACTTGGTCGATCTATCATACTTATTGTCAGTTGATATGTTAATTGTTTTCTCTTGTCAATCTGGACCAGGTGAGAATAAAGAGGGAAGTTGAGATACTTGATGAAGATTCTTATGGCACTTTTGAAGCCACTTAGGAGGAAGAGGAAATACCTTCGATAAGAGGACTGATGGAAATGATCAAACGTTTCGAGGCCATTGTGATCCTCTATTTGTCGAAATTGCCGCAAAACTGAGGTAGTTCATCGAATTGTATTGTAAAAATGTCTGGTAAAGAGGAGATGGTTGATGAAAGCGGAAGAGTGAACTGTTTTAATATCGATTCTATTGTATTGGCAGCGGCAGCGGGTCTTGTCGATACTTGGTGTTTTTGTTGTCGTAGTATAGGATCGAAGATCAAAAAGAGACAAAAGGTGGTTCCCGCAGTGGAGGTATCTTACTGCCTACCTACCCGGTCAAACCAAATTACGCTAAGTGCTATCTGTAAAGGCCTCACTCTTAACATGGATACCTCAAATCTTAGCCGCAACCAATTCTAAGTGATGACAGAAATAATTAGGCGGGAAGGCTAGTCGTGCACCTAAAAAGAAGTTATTGCCAAGGCTACTAGCCACTCCGCCCTTCATATGATTTACCTCTTCCTCGAAAGAATACTTGTAATCAACTTCAGAATCTTGAGTAGCTATGGGGAATAAAATATATACCATTCTCCAAGCACCAATAGCATAAGTAATGATAGGAATAGATGTTGTGAAATCATGGCCCTCGAATCATGTTATGAAGATTGTAGAATCATCTTCTAGCTCTGCTCACACATCTTCTCTTGAATATCTTTTCCTTTCGGAGAGATATGAATAAGTTGAATAAGTACTGCTTTCTCAATTCCCATCCCATTATGTTTCCCGCTAACACACTGTCGCCGATGTTCAATACCAAATCAAACAATCAATCCTTCAAATTCAATCTTAACCATATATCCCCCTTCAAAAATCTTTCAACTCAAAATTCATATTCTACACATATCAAATCAACCTAAAACCACACCCATAGATATCCAGATACCAATAACTTTACTACATACTCTCCTCTGATAGATTGAGAGTGATACTCTTTCTTTTCCATCTTATTATTCGAGAATATAACTATACCAAACTAACTTGATTGTCTTTCTCATAGGAGTCATTACTCTATCTTCAGATCTCTGCTCAACTTCTCAAGACCATGTATATATAAGTCCCTCCATGCTTCAAAGCCTCCGCCCCTCCACCTCTCAAATTCTTCATCCCTTCTCTTTCCCAACCCATGCAGCATCCATAAAATCCACACCACCTCACAGCATCACCTCACAACATAGTGACGCTCCGCTAGCCCTCCGGGGGCTACTACCGGACGATCCGAACAGTCCCTTCATGTCAATTGGACCCCGGTCTTTCCTGTTCTCATCCGACATCCTGTCCGCATCAGAGACCCTGTTGTTTTAATTATACATAGTCGTGAATTTTAATTTCATTACCAGATCATCTGAAGTGTGAAGAACATAGAAAGGATTTATTCAATTTATCGTAGTCCCTTTGGAATACATTCAATCAAGGATATGAGATGAGTGGACTTGGATCAATCATAATCTACAATTGACGGGAATATCACTTACGGGAAATCTATCATGATGGTATTCGACCTTTGTATATGAGATCAAGCTTTTAGATAATATTGTAATTCTCAATGGAGTTCAAGAAAGTATTAATTGACGTGAGGTCCAAATCAATTCCGGCGTTGCTGTGGACATGTTCGAGCATGTCTAAAAAGATGCAAGAGTATCAACGAGTCGGTGTGGCGGGGTAGTTATGGCGGGGTGGAGGCACATAGGTGTAACTTTTATTGTATTGACCGGGCTAGTTATATCACAGAAACTCAATTAGATGAGAAAGAAGGAAGTATCCGTATCTATTCATTAAATTATGATCTTGATATTATCTTTCTATCCAACTAGCTAATCATCTGAGTCACCAGCTTCAACCAAATCTAAAAGTTCCAACATAGGATCCATCATATCCATATACTCTTCCATCGTTTCCTTGAAATTCTCTTTACTATCCGCCAAACTTTCTTTCAAAACTTTCAGTTGCTTCAAAGCTTCACTCATCTCTTCCAGTTGTTCATCTTGTTCTTCTGCTGAAGAATAAATCCTTCGAAGCATACTAGTTTCCTCCCGTAATTTCATCATCTCCTTTCGAATGCTTGGTTTAAACCAGGTTGATTTCAATAAATCTTCTTTAGCTAAAGCCCAATATTGTTCTTCATGCTTATATGAATTCGCAACGCTTACACCAGCAACGAAATGAGAAAATCCTCCACCATGTGATGAATAAGCTTGAGCATATCTCGAACATAAAATCTCCCCAAATGTTCCATGACATGGTTCAATGCAATTAAAAATAACATATTGATGATTTTTATAGATACCATCTTCCATTGCAAAGATAGCTTCAATCAAATTCATAATATAATTGGAACTAACATGCTTTCTATGTTGATCCAAACGTTGAAGACTTGATGCAAATCCGACTTCGGAAATAGGACGAGTTAATGGTTCATCCCATCGATTTTTGAATTTATCGAATTCAATTCTCCCACGAACAAGTGAAATCCACTCACTTATAACTTTATATTGAGTATCACCCTTGATATATCTTCTGGTTCCATCTGATTCGGCCTTGTAATTACCAATAACTTCATCAATATTTTTGGAAATTCGATATGAGGCTTGATCATTAGGTTTACCAAATCCCCTAATGTAAATATCAGCGATATTCAAAACATGTTCTAATTGTGCGGGTGAAGGGGATACTCCAATTGCGTTGACCAAATAATGAATATAAATGAAAATCCTCTTTTCTCTTTTATTTCCTTCCATCATAGACGATATATGTGCTCTCATAGATGTCATTAATGGATCCGAGTAAGCTCTTGCTAAATCTCCTTGTACAAGATGTTTTAACACATCAGGATGAATACATGCCGACATGAAAAGTAGTTCGAGCTTCATTACCTCAAGATTACCATCTTCTCTTCTTTTGTTAACCCATTTATCACAAGGAAACCCTTTTAAATCCAAAGAAGCATCCACCAATTCTCTCAAACCTTTTGAATGTGCTTCGATAAGTCGTTCGGAATAAGCATCAAGTATCATTCCAGGATTTTCGGTATACTCTTCATCATTAATATCAACCATTAGTGGGTTCCAGACTGGTCTTAATTCGGCTGTAGCTTCCAAGTTCATGGCTGCAAGTTCGTCTCCAGATTTTTCAAATATGGAATCAATTATGTCTTGGAATGCTACCTCGTCGAAATTATTGAGCATCTCTTCATATTCATTGTCAAATTCCCAACTGTCATTATCATATCCAGATCCCCCCACTTGTTCTTCTGTCCGTTGGTTTTCCGAATCGATATTCATGGGATCGGGTAAATTCGAAGATTTGGATTAAAAAGGAGGAACTCCTACTTCTGAATGCTCCGCGGATTGATCAGTTACCGGTAAAGACCTTGATTGATTCGATGATGAAATTGGACTCTTCACAGATTGCCCAAGGGATGAGTGGTATGCTGCTACCCTAATCGCAAGTTGTCCAAATTTCGATGAAGATTCCAGATGCCCAGTTTCCGAAGCTGAATCTCCAGCAGATTGTTGGACTGATTGTGAAGATTCAGAGGCCACTCGTCTTGTTGATCGTGAAAGAACAGAGAAACCACTAGATGACTCTACATTGATTTTTTGGGCTGTAGGATATCTTCTTGAAAATTCGGCATTTTTTGGTAATGATGGTGGAGGCATTAAAGTATATGCGTCACCCTGATTCGGACGAGAAACATTAGCCAGTGGAGGACTACTCATATTTGAACCATTAACACCTGGAATAGGAGAATTTCCACTTCTTGATGCTGGTGAAAATAATGTAGGCATTGACGTATACCTATTTCCTGACCTTGGATGAGTATCGCCAGTAATTGGAGAGTTACTCAAATTAATGTCATTCCCACCCGACATGGAAGAATTACCGCTTCTTGATTTCTTGTCAATTGATCTTGACTTACTAGGTGTATCATCAAATCTTCTCTTTGGAGTTGATAGTGATCTCTCATCTTTTGAATTCCAAATATGTCCCGACTCACCATACTCCTGTTTCCAATTCATACCATACCAGGCTTCCCATTTCTCAACCATTTCTCCATACTTATTCTTCATTTCTTCTTCTTCAATGTGATAGATCTCATTCTTACCTTTGAACTCTTCCCAAAATTGGACTTCATATAGAAATGATCCATCTTCTCTATTCCATTTATCATGGATCTTCCAAATTTGGAAGACTGGGTTGCCAAAGGCATCAATTGATGCTTGCTTGGGCCCTTTTGGGTCAAAGATCATAAGATGACTCATGATGTAGAAATTATTATTCGGGCTTGTGGGCGACCGATTTTTTGTTCAAAAGAGAACGGGGGGGGAAGTTTGAAGGTAAGCTTTTGAAAAGTTCTTCTATAGTCAGACTACAAGACTTTCGTCAAGTAGCGAGCAACTGTAAGAAGAGGTCTTATCAAAAGTTAAAATGGATGTGAATATAAATTATTATTTAAATGTTGAGTCGTGAACGTAAACTTTGTCATATCAAAGGTAAGAGGGAACTTGAGATGAGAGTAATTGATGTTGGTTGAGAATTTAAGGTTACGGAAGCTAAGGTTAATTAATCCATATCCCGATCACGTTACCAAATCATCATCACAGCACCACCTCACAAAATAGTGACGCTCCGCTGGCCCTCCGGGGGCCACTGCCGTGGTGGCCGAATATTAAGTTTTGAGAAGAAGAAATCAAGTCAACATTTTACATTCCACCAATCAAAAAAAGATCTCTCCAAATTTCTTCCCCCAAAATCATAACTCATAATTCATATTCATTATCATTACTCATTTAATTACCCAAACTACCATCCACCCTCAATTTTCATACAACCATCCATACACATTCTACTTTATCATCAAAGCGATTCTCCAACATGTAGCCCTCTAGCGATCAAATGATCACTACAAACTTTTTCAGACATACATCAATCCCTCCCATCCCATGCCATCCCATCAAATCCCCAAATTCCGAGACACTAAAACCCCTTTCATTCTATTACCTCCTCATCATCAACCTTTAATCAATTAATCCTTCCAAAATTCCCCCGAGTCCCTCCATCTTTTTACAATTCCACCCCTCCCCGCTTCTTCCCCCGCTAAATACCCCACCCCCACAAATTACCTCATCGAACATCTCGGATAATAATACTCATATTCATATGCTTTTAATAACCCCACCAAATGCATTACCGATGCTGCCACCACTAGAAGATGGAAAATTTGATGTGAATGACCTATTAAATCGAATTTACCCGGAAAATAACATTCGGGTATACGTAGCTTTTTGATGTTAGTTTTATTCGTCCGTTAACTTTACTCGATAAAGTAAGACTCTTATAGATCATCTAGAATCTATATTCTCTGCTCTGAGGTACGGAATTCAGGAACGAAAAACAGAAGAAGAAAGAAAAAAAACTCACACTATAAACCACTGCTCCAAGAACAAGAAATCCACCTTCTCCAAGATACCAAGGCATACCGGATCCATTAACAACTTGATTCCAACCAAAATAAACAATGGCATGAATAATAGGAGCGAAAGCCGAACATCCAGTTCCTATAAAAATACATACACGAAATGTACGCCAACGAAGACCTTGAAAATGTGGATGTAGTAGAAGGATGAGGGTTGCGGAAGTGAGAGTTATGATCTAGGTGGTGTAAGTATGTTGGTGGTTTTATGGGTTTTATGTAGAGGTTTGGGGTGGTGATGGAGGAAGAAGAAGAAGAAGAAGAAGACGGAAGAAGAAGAAGAAGAAGAAGAAGAAGCGAGGAGAAGAAAATGGGAGGGGCGGAGGTATAAGATAGAAGAAGATGGAAGAGGGGGAGGGAAGGTGTACAGTAAAAGAAGGACAGAAGAGGGGAGGGAAGGTATACAGTAAAAGAAGAACGCGGAAGAGAAGTAGGAAGAAGGAAGGTGATGGTAAAAGAACAATACAATGATGATTATGACAATGATGATTTTGACGATAAAAAAAACCTACCATAACCCAATATCCCACTTGAAACTTCCACTCACAATAAAATGCAACATAAATCCCCGTTACAAAATCTCCCAAAATCGCCAGGACAATCCCCACAAAATCCAACTTTAACCAAATCTCCGCTACCCCTTTCGAATGATTCATCAACGTATGATATCCCATACTAAACCCCATACAAATCATGGTGGTTAGAAAAAAGATGGAAAAAATAAATCGATCCACCAATGGACTTTCGGGAAAATGTTTAGAAAAGATGTAGAAAATAAGTCCAGTGAGGAGAAGACATATAAAAAAGGGTATGGAATGAGTATGGATATTGAAGGTTTCATTATGAAGTGTAAAGAATGATTTGAGAGAATCCCGTAAAGAGTGAGTAATAGGTCGATAAGAGGTAAAGATTGAAGGATTATCTTGATGCCATGATGGGATATTATCATATGTGATTAAACCTTTATGAGAAGTAGAAGTTGAATCTTGTTGACAAGTAAGTGGACTGGGTGGTTTTTCACATTCTAATTGTCGAAAGTTTGGTAGAGTGGAATCGGGAAGTTTGGATTTTTCCATCATGTTGTGAAATGGATTCGAGATGATGAGGTTGGAATTTTTAGGGGAAAGAGATATTAATGTTTTTAATAAGAATATAAAATATAGTTGTTGGAAGGAATTATGATGAGCGCTTATGTTATAAAATGCCTTGAAAAGGAATGATGGTAAGAGCGCTTGTGTTGTAAAGGTGTATTTGAATATGATTGAAAGTAGGTGAAATATATATAATTTAATATTGACTGTATTGAGAATGAATTAAGATATAGAATATCTTGAATTAACTTTCAATCATCCAATAAATAATTCCAGATTTAGAAAAGTTCAAGAAGTATCTAGTATACCTAGATAGGTGTTGATACCTAGTAGGTATAGGTAGAAACACTAGTCTGTTCACTCGAAGATTCAAGAACTCAAGAACTCAGAACTCAAGAACTCAGAACTCAGAACTCAAGAACTCAAGATCCATCAAAAGAACAAACAATCATATTAAACTTTCCAAACCCTAAGAAATATATTCATGAAATTTTTGATTCCAGAAAAAGAGAAAGAAGAAAAAAAAGATGGGGATAAAATGAAAATATTGATTGCTCATATACATGGTGCTTACCAAAAAAAGATAAAAGAGATCCGATCGTTGAACCGGTAAATCCGGGTAAAATAATATATCCGATTACGCCGATACTATTGACGTACCTACGTACGTATAAGGCAAGAAAGCAGGGGGGAAAGATGGAGTTTTTTGGATTGGATGACTACAGACTAGGTAAGTCTAGAAATTTGATGGGATATGAATAGTAAATGAATACAGGTGGTGAACGAATGATATATGAATAGTATGAATAGTATGAATCGCACATAATTGGACATGATCGGATATGATTTGACATGATCGGATATGATTTGACATGATCGGATATGATTTGACATAACCTTATATAATCGGATATGATCTTACATGATTGTATAATCCAATGGAAATGCATACAGCATACATGAATCAAATAAATAATACTCATCATTCATCTCATATAAAATACTACCTATGTAAGTTATAATAACTATCAAAAACTACAAGTTCAATCTTTCCTCCCACATCATTCAATCTTTCCAATATAAATCATCTCAAGTATAAATTCAAATGGGTATGTGCTAAAATCAAATCATCCAATACTAGATACAAACTCTTAAACCATTGAATATACGAAAGATTATTAAACTTTCTCATTCATCTTTCCCTCATTCGACATTACTTGAATATTAGTATTTCCTAATTCCTCACTGACTTTTTCCCTCTTACCCTCTGCCCCTCACTCTCCTCACTGACTTTTTCCCTTCTTACCCTCTGCCCCTCACTCTCCTCTCTTATCCTCTCTTACTTCTCCTCTTTCTTCTCATTCTCCTCTCTCATCTTCTCCCCTCTTCGTTCTCCTCTCTTACTTCTCCTCATTCTCCTCTCTTACTTCTCCTCATTCTCCTCTCTTACTTCTCTTCATTCTCCTCTCTCATCCCCTCCTCTCTTACTCTCTCCTCTCTTCTCTTACTCTCCTCTACTTCCTTTTCAATTCTTACCATTCTTTCTTCTCTCCAAATTGGTCCCCATTTTAATTCAATCCATAACATTGGACTCATAATAATACATACAAGAGCAATAAATGTAAAACACCATCCTCTTCCCATATGATCAATCATAATAGTAATAATACCTGTTCCACCTGCACCAAGTAAACATCTTACAAGATTATTTGCTGCAGTTGCAGTAGATGGACTTTGTGGATATAAATCAACAACAAGTGTACTAAGAATATTAAAAGAACCATTGATAAAAAGTCCTATAAAGAATTGAAGTATAAGTGGTGCAGCCAAATTGGCATTCTTTTCCAAAACCCAACCATAACATAAATAACAAGCAAGTCCCATGATTAAAAGAGGCCAAATTATTTCTAATCTAGCTCTTTCAATTGGAAAATGTCTCAAGTTATCACCCCTCTTACGATCGATATTAAATCCAATATCTCTAGCAATCTTTTGATAATTTCGATCTAGCATCTTACCATTAATGATACTAGCCAAAGCACAACCACTTCCAAATGGAATATAACATAAACCAATTTGTAAATCATTGAAATGATAAATTTCTTTGAAAAGTTGAGGTACAGAAGCGGTAACATCATAGAATGCTGTGTAAATTAAAGCATTATAAAATAATACCACGGCAACATCTTTCTCCATGACAATATAAACAGTCTTTAAAGGATTTGGCCATCGTAATTGTCGTTTACTTGCAAGTTCAGCTTGAGCAAGTTTTCTACTTTCAGCAGTAGCGGTTCGAGAAAGTTGATTTTCCGATTTTTGTTCTTTTCGATATTTCCACCAATCAATAATTGTCATATTCCAACCTTGAGGTGGAATAGATCCATTACCAACAACATTACGACCAGTTTCTGGTACTGTAAGAGTAAATGGGATGAGGAATAAAGCCGCGAGAATAACGAGAAACCAAAAGATTGCTCGCCATCCCAAAAATTGAGCCAAAATACCACCAATAACAGGACCAATAGCAGGACCCATCATTGTACCAGCTCCAACAATTCCCATATATGAACCACGTTCAGCACTTGTTGATACATCTGCAACCACACCAAATCCTAAAGCAATAGCACCACTACTTCCACAACTTTGTAAACAACGTAAGATGAATAAAGCAGCATAACTATTTTGTAAAGCCAACCCGATATTTGCACCCAAATAAATAATAAAGGCAATAATATATGTAGGTCTTCTTCCAGCCATATCTGCTAAATCACCAAAAACGGTTGGTGCAAGACCTTGAAAGATCATGAAAGATGTGAGAGTTAAATTGATAAGGGTATTGGATACACCGAGATCAGCAGCGAGTGGATTGAGAGCTGGAAAGTAAATATTTGCCGATGTAGGTGAGATGAAAGCTGCCAATGTACACATTCCAACAATATATCTTTTTTTCCATACACTAAAAGCCGAATATGGTGGACCAGAAACCACAGGTGCTAATTCGAGATTGTGTGTTTCATCATGATCTTCTACAATTGAAGAAGCGGATGAGGATAAGGAAGGGGATTGAGATGCGGATGGGAATGGAGGTGAGGGTGAGGATATGGATTGAGGTGATGGTGAGGATATGGATTGAGATGCGGATGGGGATTGAGATGCGGATGGGGATTGAGATGCGGATTGGAATGGAGGTGCGAATGCGGATGGGTGTGAGGATATGGATGTGAATTGATCATGATTATGAGGTTCTGTAGATTTTTTTGGTTCGTGTGTGATGGTATCTTTTGATATTTGGTTCGCTTCGGGTATGATATTATTGTGTAGGTTCGTTTCGGGTATGATACTCGTAGTACTTGGTAGATTCGTTTCTTTAGGAATGATAGTATTTTGTATATTCGTTTCTTCAGGAATGATAGCACTTTGTAAACTCGCTACCATCTCTTCTGATTTTTCCACATTTTCCAATCGATTATCTTCAATCATGATGAAGAAATTGAAACATATGAAATTGATATTCGAGTAGAGAAATAAGAATAGGAGATATTCAAAGATGATGAAAATCACTTGCCATTGAAGAAAACATTAGAGAGACATGGTTATATAAGAATACCCAGTTAAACATTTCAGTTATTCCCATTTTATCACCATAAAAGATGGAAATCAATATCAAATCCTAATCATTTTAGTGGTACTTTACGGCAGTCTGGATCCGATCCATCATTAAACCGACTTTCATTCGTCAAGCGACACTCGCAAGACCTCGGCCGATATCGGAATCCAGTCATGAAGTGATGCATTAATCGCTCGAATCTCACCAAGTGCGGTAATCGCAAAGTTGAATACGAATTGAGATGATGATGAAATGTGATGTGGGAAATGGATATGCATATGGTAGAATGATAGAATGATACTCGAGTAAAATGATAAAATATCGCTTGACGAGATAGAAAAGGAGAAGAAAGGAAGGGGAAAAGGAAAATGAAAATGAAAGAAGTTGAAGAAGCTCTGAGTAATAAAATCAAGTCATCTATAGCTACCTAGTAGTACTAATCAAGACTACATTTCTGTGTTGTCAATCAGGCTGAAAATTAAATCGTCAGTCATCATTCTTATTGGCGAGGCACAAAGCTTAAATTTCTTACATAAACATTTCTACTTTTATTTCAGCCTTGTCATCTCATCTGGCCAGACCAGTTTTATTGACGTGAAGCTATTCAAAGCTTTTAATTCAAGCTCTAATTTTACAACAACTTCAAACATCATTCAATATTGATGCCTTTACCTCTTCATACATTACCTAGTCCTCAATCATGACAGACATCACTCCCGAGTTCAATAAATTGTTAATGGGACTTAATGCCCCTCCTACCGTTGATCCTTCTTTGACTCTTCAAAATATTGATGAATTCTTAAAGGAAGCTTATCGAATAGTATGTTATACCAAAATCTATTCCGCACATTTAATTTACTTATTCCCTGATTAGAATTCCCACATAGCTTCATTGAATAGCTATTTAAAAGATATACGACAATCTTACCTTTCAACAACAGCACCTCCAGCAAGACGAACAAATATATCTTCCAAGACGAAACAACGAAGACATCTTAGCGATCGACAAAGAGAAGAAATTGATGCGGAAACGAAAAAGTTATTACGAGAATTGAATTTCAATATAAAGAGTATGGATGAGGCTGAAGGAATACGATATACTACCGAAACACTCATAATTCAAAGTAAATATGCAAGAGCTCTTGGAAGATTTGGAAATTGGGCAGCAGGAGGAGGAGAACAATCAAAATCTTTGGAACAACAATTGGAAGAAGCAAAATTAAATGCCATCAAGATGCATCGAGATAACATTATATGGTATTTACGACAAAAACTTTCGGAATGTGGAAAACTTCAAGCTTCAATGATGGAGATTAGAATTATGAGAGAGGTGGAAAAGAATAAGAGTAATCTTGCCAAATCTCGAGCTATGATGCCAGATCTTGGGAATTTGGGAGATTCATCATCATCAAAGTTTACATCAAGTGGAGATATTCATCTTGAGGTACAATCACCATCACAACCACAATCATCGGATGATCAATTGAGTTTGGAACAATTACAAATGTTGGCGGAAGAAAATCATGATATGGTAAAACATTATCAAAGTACTTTGGATCAAGTCAAGTATGTTTTTTATTTTTGGAGTAATTCTTGGATGATTTTGGGGTGATTTGGGGGTGATTTGGGGGTAATTCTTGGGATGATTTTGAGGGTGATTCTTGGATGATTCTTGAGATGTTCTTGGGATGATTTTGAGGGTGATTCTTGGATGATTCTTGGATGATTCTTGGGATCACTCTTGGGATGTTCTTGATATAATTCTTGACCTAATTCTTGACCCAATTCTTGACCTTATACTAACTATTTCATAGAACAGCAGAAAAGTCCTTGATTGAAATTTCGGAACTTCAAACACAACTCTTAAACAGTGTAGCATCACAAGCGGAACAAATTGAAATTCTAGCCGAACAATCTTATCAAACTACTGAAAATGTTGGAGGAGGTAATAAAGAGTTGAAAAGAGCAACGGAAAGAAAGAGTACAGCCAAGTATGTATTCTATGCATCATGTGGTCTTAGTGCTTTTTTGATATTATGGGATTTAGTGACATGAGGATTAGTTGATGTAGGAATAATAATGAAGTATGGAATAATAGAGTAATGAAACAATGAGCAATGAACACTGAGATGAGCACTGAGCAATGAGCAATGAGATGAGCACTGAGATGAGCACTGAGCAATGAGCAATGAAGCATTGAAGCCATCGAGTAATGAAGCAACATAGCAGACTAGTAGTGTACAGAGTAATCAAGCAATGAAGTGGAAATAGAAATTAATAGAAGTGGGATACCAAGTATTTAATATCTGAAACTTTTTATAATGTACAGTAGTAATCCGTAGAACCGTACCAATCATATCTAATTCATTTACATGTAAAACTACCTGAACGCTACCTGAACGTTTATCATGACATGCTTGGCCAAGTACTCGAATCCAAATGAAGGAAATATACCTATCACAGGGATTTTATTTATGGGTCAATATATGCAATTGATGTACTCGTGTTGAACGTCAATGCCGAAGTTTTGACAATTTTGACAAGATTTTGAGGTAATTTGAAGTATGTTTTGATTTTCTTTCGAATTGAATATACCTAGGTAAGATGTGGTGAGGATCTAGTATGTCCACGGTATCTAAAGTCTTGAAACCTCGGATCAGTGTATGGAGTAGGTAAAGAGAGCAGAATAGAAGATCATACCTCGGTTCATTCAATAATTGACATCTACTGGTACCTATATAAGAGAAAGATCAAGTCTTAAATTGAATATAATAAAACCATTCTTAAACTTCTTTACAATACAAAAGATATAGTCAATCTTTTATTAATCTTTACTTACCTACGAAATACATACCATTACTAACATCTGATACGAAATAACTCAATTATATCAAGGTACCTATAGTATCAGGTATCAGGGTCAGTCCACTGGTATCATAAATCACCCCAGATTCCGTCAAGCGAGACACGGCTCAGCACGGGTCCCGCATGTTTGCGCTGTTTTAGAGGCAACAATCATTCCACCAAGATTACCGACATATCATGACATTTAAATCTTCTTCCCCTCCCTTTCTTATCAATTCGCCTTCTTCTATTCAATCTTCTACATTACCTTCTATTCAATCTTCTACACTACCTTCTCTTCAATCTTCTTCATCATCTTCTTCATCATCCTCTCCTAAAGAAAGACTTCAAATTATATCAAATCATATGTCTCAATTATCCAATACAAGTTTTCCAGAGGATGCAGTTCCTCAAGCTCCCGAAGATCCCCTCTTTGGATTAATGGCTGCTTATCGTGCTGATACTTTTGATAAAAAGGTTGATTTGGGTATTGGAGCTTATAGAGATAATAATGCGAAACCTTGGGTTTTACCTGTTGTCAAGAAGGTATTTAATTTCATTACTCGAATTATTTAAACATCTACTAATATTTATTTCTAGGCTGATGAAATCCTTCGTAATGACCCCGGTCTAAATCACGAATACCTTCCTATCGCTGGTCTCAACACTTTTACATCCGCAGCCGCGAAACTTATGCTTGGTGCAGATTCTCCAGCTTTGGCAGAGAAACGTTCTTGTTCAATTCAAACTATATCAGGAACAGGTGCTGTTCATCTCGGGGCACTTTTCCTCAAGAAATTTTACCCAGGTTCTCCTACGGTTTATTTCAGTAATCCAACATGGGCAAATCATAATCAAATCTTCTCCAATGTTCATCTGCCAATCGCTACATATCCATACTTTTCAAAATCTACAAAAGGTCTCGATTTCGATGGAATGAAGAATACCATTCAAAATGCTCCGGATAAGAGTATCATTCTCTTACACGCTTGTGCACATAACCCTACTGGTGTGGATCCAACTCAAGATCAATGGAAAGAACTTGCCACTCTTTTGAAACAAAAACAACATTTCCCTTTCTTCGATTGTGCATACCAAGGTTTTGCTTCAGGAGACTTGGCAAAAGATGCTTGGGCTGTTCGTTATTTCATTGAACAAGGTTTTGAACTTTGTGTCGCTCAATCTTTTGCCAAAAATCTTGGTTTATACAGTGAACGTACTGGATGTTTTCATTTCGTTACTGGAGGAGGAAAAGATGCCGAGAAAAATATTGCCAGAATCTCGAGTCAATTGGCTATTTTACAAAGATCCGAAATTTCAAATCCTCCAGCATATGGTGCTAAAATTGCTAGTACTATTTTGAATGATGAAGCATTATTCAAAGAATGGGAAGCAAATTTGAGAGAAATGTCTGGAAGAATTATTAACATGCGTAAAGAACTTCGATTCAAACTTGAGGAAATGGGTACGCCAGGAAAATGGAATCATATCACGGAACAAATTGGCATGTTTTCATTCACTGGATTATCTGAGAAACAAGTCATGGAATTGAGAAATGAAGCTCATGTTTATATGACAAAGAATGGTAGAATTAGTATGGCTGGTTTGAATACTAATAATATTGATTATTTTGCAAAGGCAGTTGATAAGGTTGTTAGGAAGACACAACAAGAGAGTGCTCATCTTTAGGTGATGGGTGTGAGGGTGTGAGTGGGAGTGGGAGTGGGAGTGGTGTGAGTGGTGGAAGTGGTGTGAGTGGTGTGAGTGGTGTGAGTGGGAATGACAAATGGAAGATATAATCGGTGGTGGTTGTGAAACGAGGAAATGAATTACTGGATTGATTAGATGGTGTACTGGGATGGAAGGAAAGAATGATGAATGGGCGAAAGAAAATGGATTTTGTCAAACAAGGCATTTCATTTAGTAGGACTGGATTGATTGGGATTGGGGTAAGGGTAGGAAAGATATGATCCATTAGATTTTCAAATGATTGACATGAGGTTAGAAGCGTAAGCTATTTGATCTGGAGATTATCATAGGTAGATGGTTATTTATATATGATGGAATGAAAGGAAGAATAGATCTCAACTCGAATTCAATATCAGAATTATTGTGTGGTCTTTTCTTTGTTTCGTGTGCTGTAATATATCTTTCATTCATTTCATTAAATGTATCCAGTTTTGGTAGTTCTTTAATTTTGGTAGTTCTTGAATTCTGGTAGTTCCTTGAATTCATTCTCTTTTAGTTATTAGGATGAGAGAATATCGGGTTAGTAGGTATGTGAATAAGCAGGAGATTTATAAGTATATTTCTTGGTGAATTGGGGAGGAGAGATAAGGTCATACTTTGGTTCTTGGTTATGAAGAGTGTGGGTTTGAGTGTGAGTATGGAAATTGGTGTGGAAATTGGTGGGATGAGATGGGATGAGAGGAGAGGAGATTAGAGGAGAGGAGAATTCCGAAGATGGGGAAAATGAAAGAGGGTGTAGAAAGAGAGTGTAGAAAGATTATAGGAGGAGAGGGGGATTTGAAGGACTGGGGGAGGAATGGTGGGAGTAGAAGGGAGATGATGGGATATGAAGTGCGAGCCCTGGAGGTGTGAGGCGTGAGGCGTGAGGCGTGAGGCGTGTCATTAATTACCTATACTTCCGCGTATTCGCAAAACTATCTTTCCTTGAGAAAATTTCTTCAAATATCAAATGTCAATGTCAAAATCTGGATCGAGTGTGGTAGAGATAGGAAGAGTGCAAAATATGGGAGTTCCTGCCTCTGGTTCCTCTTTTTGGTTCCTCTTTTTGGTTCCTCTCTCTAATTCCTCTCCCATTACTTTCAATTATTTACATATCCCCTTTATAAAGGTAATAAATCTCAATCCTATCCAATTCTATCCAAACCAATCCAAACCAATCCACCCAATCCACATTATCAAACCCCTCCCATCCATTCCTTCCATTACCCCACTCCACCCCAAAATCTAAATCCACTTTCCCCCACCCTTCTCCACCTCCCTCCCATGCCCCTCACAAAACTCCACTTCCTCCCCCTCCTTCCCCTCCAAACACCCCATCATCCGACAAGTATGCGCCGCGCAATACACAGTCCCACCACCCATCTCCTTCAATTTCAAACACTCACTCATCGTACACTCGTGGCGGTCGCAAAATCGATTGCTCAAAGTGCGTGTGCGTAGACAATTGTCGATGTGGCATTTGTGTCCGCTGCAGTAGCTCGATGGGAGGTATTGTGGGAATGTACAGTTGGGCGTGTGGCATTTGTGGGTGGTGCAGGTGAGGGAGGAGTGGTAGCGGGGGAGGGGACAGAATTTGATGGTGCAGGTGGAGTCTGGGTTGGTGTTAGTTTTTGGTTTGATTTGATTTGATTTGTTTATGGGAATTGAGGGGGGATTGAGGGGGCAATTGAGGAGGGGAATTGACGAAAGGGAAGGGGTTAGGAATACTTTACTTACGTTTTTCACACCACCATGTATCGTAATTGAGCATTTGTTTGGGACATTTTTCGTCGTGACATATATCTTTTGAGATGGTTATTATGGATGAGTATTGGAGGAAAGGAAATATACTTACGTTTTTCACAGAAAATGGTTCCGGGTTCTTTGACTCCATTACATCGTCTTTCTCCGCGGGGTTGCCAATGACAAGGCATGTTGGATTGAGGTGGTTGATTGATGATTGATGGTTTTTGGAGTGAGGGGTGGGTTGGTAGGAACTCTTGGTTCTTGATTCTTATGAAGGATGGAATTGACGGTGAGGTGATGTGATGGAAGAAAACATTAGAATGATCAAATGTTGATTAAAATGAAGAAGGGAATTATTATGACTCTGGTGCGGGGTATATTTAAATTACTTGGAGGATTTTTAAGTGAATATGTAGAGAGAATAATGTATTCATTTCATTCAGTCAAGACTCATATACCATTCGTTATGCTTGGTCCTGTATGCGACGATAAAGATCATGATGCTTTTTTACTATTAATGTTAACAATGTTTTCATTAACTTCATCAATTCTGGTAAATTCCCATACCTAATTCACCCGACCATGATCTTCACAAAGGTTTTTTCCTTCTATTATAGGTGATAAGCATCCCGACTTCGAGCAATTGTGAGGCAGACAAAACATTCTCCCACTATTCATTTCCTTCAAGTTTTGACAGTATGAGTTATAGCAATTATGATGGTCGCAGTACACATGATTGTCTGAACACCTTTTTCTTAAGCATCCATCGAAATGACACTTGTGATTTGCACAAGATCTTGAGAGATCGAATTTGTAATTACCACATGTAGGATCTTGACATTTGTGTGCCATGCAAATCGCCGCGCGGCCAGTTTTCAAGTAATAACAGTTTTGTATGGTACACTTTGAATCTGGAGGTAATGCATCAGTCTTATATTCTATTTTGACTTGATAAAATGTGAATACTTACGATCTGGACACCATGCCATTCCAACAGATATCAATTTATTGCAATTCCGATCAAGACATTTATCTTCTTTTGATCAGTATCGAAAGCAGAATTTTGAATAGGGAATCACGAAAAGCTGTAATTTCATACTTACGGTGAGAGCAGTAGTTCATTCCATTCCCTAAAGCAGATCTGTTGCATTGAGTCTCGTTGCATTTAATTTTTCTGCCGTCGGACTGTTTATCTATTCTCATGATCAATATGTTGACCTAGAAAATTACATTCTCATTCTCATTCAACGTTCAAACAACAAACTTACGTTGAGAACAAAAGGTGGAGCGAGACTCAATAGCATTGCTGCATCTTGTACATTTGTCTATTGCAATGATCAGTAATTTTGAATCAAGAAAATAGAGTCTATATGAATTTGACGGGGAGATTCCGGGCTTGGATAACGTACGCTGGATGCAATAATAACTTCCTAGAACATTTGTCCCCCTACATCTTGACCTACGGTCTGGATTAGTACTCCAGATGCATCCCATGTTCTCTAAAGTACCTAGGAAATTGGTAATGAATTCTTAAATTTCGTTAAAGTGATTGAATGGCGCTTTGGTGGACTTAATTGTTGATGCCTAGTCACTGTGAAGACGAGACTGATGTTAGAGCTGATTGAGAAGAAGAAATAATCGTACATTTGAATGAAAGAAAACCAGTAGACCTCATGCAGTTAAATCATATTCCACGTTCCACTATGAAGTGATTCGATATAATTATATATTAAATAACGTGTCAATTACACCAAGCCTCGCTATGCATATGTAGATAGCCATAAAATATACATATATTCTAAGTGAATGACACCACAATCCATTTCACTGCATAAGAAACCTACGGATAAAGGTAATACAACAGGATTGGCATGAATTATGGAGAATGAGGATGTTAAGTGGTTGTGAAGTTTACTCGTTGTGAGGTTTACTCGTTGTGAGATTGACTAGTTGTGAGATTGACTAGTTGTGAGATGGAGAGAAGTAGTTCGAGGTGATAGTTGAGACTATGGTTACAACTATTACCAAACACTATTGATTAATTCGGCTTACATTAGAGCTTCTATTTCAGGGTAATACTATTTATCAGTAATTAAGGTGGTTATTTGAGTGGTCATGTGCTATACTTGTATGGTGTTGTCTGATGGGCACGTGATCATACATACATACACTTCAAGATTTCAAAGGTGTAATAAAACTCTGAGATTCGGCAATGGAATTTCCAGCAATAGAGTTTTGTTAAACTTTGAATTCAAGATATCATATATAATTTATTTGAAAATAGAAATTCAAATATACAGCTTTATAAGTCTCCCAAGATCTAAATTGATATAATTTATCTCTCCTCGCTTGTCTCCTTATTTGACGAAAGTATACGTAAAGTGCCGAGTGGGGTTTAAGTACTACCCAATTAGAGTATACCTCGATGAAGTGTCATACCTAACCGAAAGTCTCTAGAGTTCAATCATATCTAGAGACATTATAATTTCAAATATAACAGCGATTAAAAAGTAAGGATCCAAAGTATAAATCCCAAAGCAAAATTATAAAATCTTTGTTAAGGATTGAGGTATATAAATTTAACTAAAGCTAGAATATATGTATACTCTCACATCTTCATCTCAATCACATCTCCATCCCAATCACATCTATATCCCAATCACCAACAATAACTTCGTCAGAATCATCACATTCATCATAAAATATAATAGCTTGATATTTAAACGGCCTTTTGAATATCAAAGTCATTAAAGATGATAATTTTATCTCCAATTTAACATCCGACGTAGATAGCTATTTTAATTATTAGTAATAATTCAAAAGAATATTCTACACAAGAATTAAAGAAAAAACATACCGTTAGCATAAAGAGCATAACTATCAGCGTTCAAGACAGCTCTTGCACTGGTCAAAGCAGTAGCAGCTGAATATCCATAACCGTTATCATCAGTTCCCGGATTGTAAGTAGCAGGTGCGTGAGTGAACTCATGTAAAGTGGTTGTAGCTCTATCTTGTGCGTGGCAAGTGCCTGAGAGTGCGGGAAGAGCAGAGTAATAGATAGGGCAGTTGATAATTTCGTTGGTGGATGGGATAGTATAGGCGAGAACGTTGGATTCACAGTATCCGTAAACATCAGTGCAGTAGTATTTTGTAGTACCAGAGGTGATGGAACTACATTGAGAAGCAACGGCACTAAGACGAGCTGCTACGACGGAACGGGTACTGGCTGAGGTTGTCTTGAAGTATTCGCTGAACTTGGTAGAGGAACCTGAAGATGCGGCAGTAGAAGCAGCTCTTGCGAGAGAAGCACAGTAGGAAAGTGCTTGAGTGGTTTGAGATCTTTGAGTTGTGGAACAACCGGATTGAAGGACAGTTCTACGGTCGATGGAGGTTGGGATAGCCTTTGCGACGGATTTAGCGGCTTCACCATCGACGGAAACAGTGATAGCATTGGACTTGAAGATGATGGAATCACTAATTTCGGTAGATCCAGCTTTGGCGAATGGAATGGCACCTTCAGCTACAAAAGTGTAGGTTGAGGTAGAAAGATCGTGAACTTCAGCTGCGTTGAATGTAGTCTCAAAGGTTTCACCTGCTGCAAGAGTGTGAAAAACCTCTGGAGCCAAATCTGTACGTTGAATGGAACGAAGAACTCCTTTGAATGGAACGGCAGTTTCTATTTTATATTAATTATTGATCTTGGAAATATGTTAAGTATACAAGACATGAAATGTCAAGAAAAGTTCTTTATAAACTGTATTTGAATAATTAAGAATAGTTGAAACTTACCGCCTTCATAAACGTTGACTTTTTGAACTGGAGCATTATCGAAGAGAGTTCCATAACTCAAAAGGTTCAAATCTTCAGTTCCAACATTCTTGACAGAAGCATGAACTAAAGCATTATCACCAGCAACCAAAGTGACTTTAAGGACATCATTATCCCTAGAGAGATTGTTAGTTTGAGTTTTTTGGTGTAAAAATGAAGATTCTTGCTGAAGGAAATCTTGAGAATGGAAATCTTGAGAATGGAAATCTTGAGAATGGAAATCTTGAGAATGGAAATATTGAGAATGAAAATTGAAATTTAACTTGCCTCTTTACAGCCGCAGAGTTGGCAGTGGCAGCTAAACTGGCAATTGCCAAAATCTTGGAGAAAGCGCGCATGTTAAATTGAATATAGGGATGAGAAGGACGAGAAGATGAGAAGATGAGAAGTGATACTATCTGCTCAGAGGCTTGAGCTGAAGATGAAGATGATGAGATATTCCAATTTGAAGGGAATTGATCTTTCATATATAGATACTTCCAAGACTAACCGTCATTCTTTTTTCAACTGTCAAGTTCGAAAGACTTCTCCCGTCGTAGAAAACGGTACAGGATTTTTGTAGTCATAAATGGAAGGTAGGAGTAACTGATAAGAATCATTCATCTATTGTCTTCAATAGATCGTCATTTCACATAAATTCTCGGCCGAAAATTGAATCTGCCTGCCTCATCGGTGAACTACACTGACTCTTTTAATCTACCCTGTGATAATGAAGAATATGATTCCACACATAATCCATGTGATTAAACCCGAATACGATGTCCTTACAATGAATGATTGGAAGTATTTTGAGAGGTATGATTAGTGAGCTCGTGTATCGTGAATTAAATTGTCGTTGTTGTCAAAATGGATGAACTTTTTAACCGAGATAGGAAGTTGAAGAATATCAGGCCAAGATATCCTATGTTAGAAGCTTTTGGCGATATGCGGGCGCTTGGAATACTGCGGCCAAGTAGTTTGAAATCGATTAACAAGTTATCTATCACTATCTTGTGAGATTATACAGTTTCATTAGAGAACGTCGAAAGTAACACTCAAGTGCCAAGTGAAGTTGAGGTATTAGGCATCGGGAGTTGAACTTTTGAATACCTACTTTTGGTAATTGATTTACCATTCAATGCCAAAGAATTGAAAAGATCAAGAAGACCAAGACAATATGCATCTTGGCTTCAATGAAGAAATGGGCTTGGCGGATATCTTTATATATTTGCTGGCTCAATTTCACCTTCTAAAAAGAGACATGATCCTCAATCGAAGCCTTGACCATTCAGCGACGATGTGGTAATGAATTCCAGCGGACTTAAATCATGATATAATACAAATAGTCATTTATCCGGATCTCGAGTTTCCTCATCCGTCAGCGTTCTTTATAATTATGGCCCCTCACTTGTCACTAAACAAGAAGAAAAGTCCACTTCAAATGGACAATAACCAATAAATGATTCCGAAATGCACAACATCTACATTGATCACTCTTGATCTTGATAAGAAACTGCCGTTCGGATAAAGTTGTGGCTGGTGCGGGAACAACCTCACACTTCGATATCCGACCTTCTATCTTGAGATAGTCAGTCTTGGCTTTTGCCAAACAAAGATACAATTCTTCATTTGTTTGAGGATCCCATTCTCCATACTTACGGAAAAAGATTTTTCGAAATGTTACATCGTCGAGAACAATATCCGATTTCTCCATCTCGTCGCAGATTCCCAATAAATCCAAAGCTTATCATTATACTTGTCGCTCTTATACTTTGCGGCTTATTCATCAAAATGGAATCATCTTTGACAAATCAACACGATGTTCCTATTCAAATATCAATCTCGGATATTACTACAATCGACCGCGAGACACAAGATTCACCAATCATCAAGTTGAAAGTTACCTTGAGTAACCCATCAGATAAAGCTATCTCCTTTCTCAGATGGTCTACTCCTTTTGACCTACGAGCTGTTCCTATGGGAATTTTTCAATTCAAATCATTGACCACTGGAGATTTGGCTCCATGTTTGGGTTTGAAACTTAATCGAAAGATGCCACGAGAAGGTGTATTTTCGGATGATGATATAATTACTATTGCTGCTGGGGCTAAAGAAACAAAGGAGATTGAGATAAAAGCTCCAGAAGTTGTATTGAAGAGTGGAGAGAAGTATGTGGTGAAATCGAAGGGTTATTGGATGCATGTTTTGGTTGGGGATAGAGAAGAAGCAAAGAAGACAGAAGTCAATGTTTTGAGAGAGGATTATGAAAGTGAAGGGGTGGAATTTGAAGTATAAATATGAGATAAAGGTCTGAAATGCTGAGATGATGCAATTATGTTTGGATTTCTCGGATGTTCTATTGTTCTTGAATTGCTTGATATAGTTGATTCAAGCTCTGAAGTTGGAGGAAGAAGTAGTTGAAGGATATAGTTGAAGGATATTAGGAAGACCAGAGAGACCAACCACGAACAAATCATTGTATTTCCTCATTTCGAAGTTCTTTGCCTGATTCATTTGATTCATTGCAAGTGATGATAACAAGTAGAAAGATATCTCAACTACCCAAAGTAACAAAAGAAGATATACCTCACAAAGTTGTGAAATGGCAGAGTGAACGGGATGCCCAATTTTCTGAATCTACCACATGCATATCAGCTCAACCGAAAGTCCGTATACAAAACGGGAACCGGAGATAATGAAAATCACGTGATTAAATCTATCCGGCCCGCCTCTAGACATGACGGGTATCCCGAATACCGTTTTCCGTATTGATTGTACGATACAAACCATCTACTCGTACCTCTCCATTAATTCTCTTTTCCATACCTAGTAGCTCTTCATGACATACTAGGTATATACTCGAGCGCAGCGAGCTATGGGGGTTTGGGGGCTTGCCCCCATAATTAAAACAATTGATGAATGATTGAAAATGTGATGGTGAAATGGCCAAAAAACATACAACAGAAAAAAGAAAAATAAGAAGCATAGAATCATTCTAAATTCTCTACGATATAGTCAGCAATAAATTAATACATCAATTGAGTTGTATTGGAGTTGTATTGGAGTTGTGTTGTACAATTCTTATTCTTACATCTTTAATTTCCCCTACTCATGGACTTAACCTTTGAATATCCCATTCTCCATCCTCTTTCTTTTCATATTGAAATCGATCATGTAACCTACTATCTCTCCCTTGCCAAAATTCTATCATTTCCGGTATAATTCTTAATCCTCCCCAAAATTCCGGTACTGGGATCTTTTCCTGTCCCTCAAATCTCTTCTCAACTTCCTTAACTCTCTCCTCCAACTCCTCTCTCCCCTTCAATACCTGACTCTGCGGACTAGCCCAAGCACCAATCCTACTACCTCTCGCCCTTAAATCATAATAAACCTGACTTTCTTCATCAGATAACCTCTCTACCTTTCCCTCAACTCTAACTTGTCTTTCCAATTCTTGCCACCAAAATGTAAGACTTGCCCATTTATTTTCCGCAATATCTTTCGCCTTTTTACTTGTTCCCCAATTACTATATACAACAAATCCTCCTTTGGCATCTAATTCTTTCAAGTATACCATACGTGCTGATACGCGACCGGAAGGTAAACTGGCAGTTGATAGACAAACGGTTTCTGGATGGTAAACACCATTTTTTTGTGCGTGGGAAAACCATGCATGAAATTGTGTAAGAGGATTGGAATCGAGATCTTTACGATCGAGTGCGCCTTTTACGAATTGATCTGCTTGGGCATTGGTTTTGTCGTTGGCGGGTGCGACTGTAGTATGATTCTTGATTAGATATGTGGGTGAGTGGTTATGGAGGGGTTCTGGTAAAACTTACAAATGAGTTTGGAATTATTTGGTGGAGGATGAAGTGCCATTTTGAGGAGTGAAGGACGAAAAAGAAGATTTGGAGTTAATCTCATGTAGTATGAGAAAATTGGTATATTTTTGGAGATGGAATTGGAGATGGAAATGGAAATGGAAATGGAAATGGAAATGGAAATGGAAATGGAAATGGAAATGGTGAGATGTTCATAGAAATTAATATTATCGTCGTCTCATAGTTGAATCTGATGATGGAGACGGATCATCTTCGGCATGAAGCTGCCTCTCCGCCCTCGCGGCCTTCCATCACCTAGATTACCGACCTAGTCACGTGATAGTATATTCATCTCACACCAAGCAATTCAGCATGCATGGACTTACGAAAGATAAATTCTTCACGAATACAACTTCAAAGATCTCCATTGATTCCCGAGTCACCATTGACGACGCTTTTTTTTTGTTTTCTGCCATTCAACTTCTTTTTCTTTAAAACGAGAGTATTATCGGTACATTGAGCGTGGCTCGCGTGTTAACAATACTTTTTCCCCATGTATGTTCAAGTCTTTCGCACAGTCCTTTGTACAATCCTTTGCAAATCTCCAAGAAAGCAGCGTTATTGGCTATGATTTCCTTTCAATAATCAACTTCAAAGCGTCATTGACCATAAGTTCGGCTGATGTTATGGCATTTATTAAATAAATGGGATTTGATAAAACCAGATTTCAATTCCCTGTGCTGATCATCTACAAGGGGTAATTTCATCTCATCATAAATTCATAACATCGGACAAAATTCGAAGTTCGGAATTCGCCACATCAATCTAGTTTCAATGGAATTTATACCGGCTTTAGACTGGCGAGACTGGCTGGACTGGCTGGACTGGCTGGAGACTGGCTTGTACTGAGAACTCATGAGAATTCATACCCAGAAATTCGAATCGGAGTACTAGTAGAGAGAAATATGCACAAATAATTGCAAATTCCTTACCAAAAAAACAAACATCAGATCCGAAAACGAGAATCGAGATGTCACCATCTAGCGCGATATGATACGGAATATCTAGTATGTCGTAGTATCTCGATGAGGGATCTAGCTTTGTGATTTATTTTGATAGATGAAGGTGCTTTGATAGATAATGGAGACCAATTCGACACTATCTATCATACCGCCGTTAGGTCTAAAATAGAATGAGAACTCTTGGGGTTAATTATTAGGAGACTGTGAGTTGCGACCCACGGACACAACGAAAGCACTTGATTCTTGAATGGACTGAGGTACCGGTACTCTCATAGAGTCACTAAAAGTTTATAGGGAATTATACGAGTAGCTATGACGTTAATGTCGAATCGTGAATTCTAACTTTCTTAGCTTTCTTAATACAGAATAGGGTATAATAACTTTCTTCATACAAAATGGGTATGGTAGCTTTCTTCATACAAAATTGACAATGCTAGCTTTCCCAATACTCACACAACTTGAGGCGAATTTCCATGTCCCTCCATTTTTGATATTGAAATTTGATCGACTGAAGATTTGCTAATATTTCATATAGCCGGAACATTTACTCCTCGAAAGGCTTCTTTGATCAATCGATCAATCAAATCATTAATACACAATCATTAATCCCGATGCATTTCCATATTTTAAGGTCTTTCCCATAACCAAGATTTAAATGCCGATACCAATACTAGACCTTCCCACCGGTTGCGTACTACCGCATGTACCAAACCGCTTTCTCCAGCTTTTCTCCATTTAATGTATTGACGTAAAGGATGACAATGAGGATTTGATATTATTTCCACGATTTATGAAAATTACTTTTCTTGAACCAATCAACAGTTGTAATTTCGACAAGCTAAGGATATATTTGTTATTTTTCATTACTTCATAGTTCCACAAGAGCTTTCTATGACAAGCGTCATAAACCTCCTTAGCTTTCCCGTGGCAATTGAATTTCTATATCAATCACTTGTTTTCATTTAATTTTTGTTCTATTCAATCAACAATTTCTTGCCTTTTACTTGTTCATTTACATTGAACTTTTAAAAATGTTTTATCAGGCAGGCATCACCGCTAGCTTCATTGCAGCGGTCGCAGCTGTTCCAGCTTCCATCAGTCAAATCAGTGATGGACAAATCCAAGCTTCTACAGGCTCTCCAGCAGCTTCCGGTTCTGCCTCACCATTCGGAGTCTACTCCTACAATCAACAGCCATCTGTAAATAGCGCAGCAGTTTCATCAGTCGCTTCAGTCGCTGGAATTCCAGCATCAGAAATTCCAGGTGCCACTGCTCCAGTCCCACCAATTATCAGTCCTGAAGTCACTGGTGTCACAAGTCATGGCCCATACAGTGGTACACCTACAACCACTGGAGCTTTGAGTACTATCGCATTAGCCAGTGAGGTACCAATTCTGCCAGCTAGAAAAGCAGAAACAACATATGTACCTGATGGTACACTTCACGAACCACAACCAGTTCCATACCAACCAGCCGGTGGTCTAGGAACAAATGGCACTGAACCAGTCTATCGTGTCCAATCTGATTTCGATTATCAATCAATTCTTTTGGGTCTTTATCAAGAGTGGATTGAACTCGATCTCTTCCATAATATTCTTGCTACATTCTCCGAAGAAGAATTCACAGCTGCTGGCCTCACACCTAGTGATAGATTCCTCATCGAATTTATGGCCGATCAAGAAGCTGGTCATGCTACTTTGCTTTCCAATTTACTCGGAGGACCAGGTGGAGCAACACCACAATGCACATACAATTATCCTTTCACTACCGTTACTGAAGCATTTGACTTTACCCAAAAGCTTACTAGATATGGAGAATCTGGAGTATGGGGTTTCCAAGCTCATCTTGATTCACGTGAAGTTGCACAACTTCTTGATCAATCAATTGCAACTGAAGCTCGTCAACAAATGATCTTCCGTCAATTTGCTGGTCTCTTCCCTATGCCAGTTTGGTTTGAAACTGGTATCCCACAATCTTGGGCGTGGACTCTTCTCGCACCATATATTTCTTCATGTCCAGCCGATTCCAAGCGTCTTGTTTGGCAAAACTTTCCACAACTTACCATTCTTAACCAACCAAACATTGCTCGTCGTAATGCTACACAAACTGGTTTCAACGAGACTGCAGGATTCGGTCCTGCTGCACCAAGTGATTCAAAGTTGGCACCAATCGATTCATGTGTTGGTAACAATGTGACTGGATTTGATTGTTCAGCATCTATCTCCCAAAACCGATCCATTCCTCTCTCATACCCAGGACGTGAGGTTTACCTTCAATGGGATAACCCCGGTCAAGCTATTGGACCAAATAACTCTTACGTCACTTCAACCAGTGCTGGTACACCATCATGGGCAATGTGGGTATCCCAATTGAATGTTACATATTCACCTCTTATGAATGTTTCATCAGCAAATGGTGTTAATTATGCTATGACTATTCAACCAGATGTTTCAACTTATGAGGGTGATCCAGCTATCAATGGTACTATGTTTTTGGCTTTGACGGATACAAATCAAACTTATACTGCTTTTAACTTGTCAAATGTTAACCCACATGTGGCTGCTTTGGCAATGTACCAAGCTGGTTAAGAAGTCTTTGGGTTGAAAAAGATTTGATGATTTTTGTATGATAATTGTTTGGATTGGTGGGATGTGGTTAATGAATGATGTGGTATGATTTTTGGCGATTATATAATTCTTTGTACATTAATATACTGATAATAAAATAAGTACTATTATCTTTGAAAATTATATTATGTTTTTGATACCTTTTGTGTTTTGTGTTTTTCGTTTCTTTAGTTTGGTGAATAAATGTTGCACCATGCTAGTCTGCCTCAAAATTTCGACTTTTTCCTTTCCATGCGAATCTTGTGAATGATTGCATAGAGTTCTTATGATGGCTACTAATTATGGTAATTTTCTGGTAGCGGAAATAGGGCTGCTGATTGATGGTAATTTCTGGGAAGGGTATTGCATGTGGTGAATGTGAGGGGAAAGTGGAGTGCTTTTCAACATGTGATATTGCTTAGGTACTTGATTATACTCTTTCTCAAACCGAAGATCTCAAAGTTTTGGATATATAAGAGATCCTGTTACTCTTACTATCTCAAGCATCTTGAATGAAAATAAAGGAAATGGTCTATGATGGAAAGGATGGTGAGGTGACTGAATGAACTGCGGTGTAAGCGGTATACCATCATAATAATTTATTTCTATGTTCCACTGTAATTCCAGATGGGATATTTAGATTGTATTTTTATCGTCTGAAGTATCTTTAACTTTTACTGCCAATAGTGAGGATTATCGGATCAGACATGTTCTTTTATCATCGATTCAGATATTATTCTTACTGTCAATTGTCAATCATGTTTCATTCTCTTCAATATCTACTAGACGAGACTCTTGACATGGCATCTAATACTCCACCAAACAGGTCTAAAGAAGCTAGACATTTGGAGTTACTTGCGTACTCACTAAAACTCCGCCACATGAAAGACTGTGTTGCCAATTATCTACCATCAACTATCTTGTCTTGAATGACCAGTTCTTTTTATATTAAGTGTAGTAGGGTGGATTGACTGAGGCTCATATATCTCAACAATTTATATCTTTCAAGCCTTCAAGTCTTTATCTAAGCTATGGATTCTATAACACTAGTATATAAAGACCCCTTCTAAGTTTGAATCTCTTGTAAATTATAATAGAATTCCGTAAGGAATGGATTAATGGTTTCCACCAACACGAGACTTACCTGGCCTTATGAGTGCGTTCGAATAATCTACTTGAGATTAATGTATAAAGAACTTTGTATTTTAAATACAATCTCGTTAATGTATTTAATATTTTCAATATCATTTCAAAGTTTTTTACTGTCAGAAAATGAGGATATGTCATTATTATCATTTCGTTTTTTAATTTTATCCTTTATTCGATCTTATATATTCCGCAGCCAGTTCCCTCTCATTATATATAAGTGTTGAAATTCTTTCGTTCTCTTGTTCTTAACATCTTTCAGGAAAATGCCCTATTATAACTTTCGAAAATGCCTGTTACATATTAACATCTAAATTTGATAATAAATTCTTCCGAATCCTGTAGTCTATCACTGTCGATTTGTACAGATGATAATTACTACTATAAAAAATCCATTGCCCCTTTTTTAACTTCGCTAATTCTTCGACATGGACCATCATTTATTATCAATTCTTAAGCTCGTATTTTTGAACTCTCTAATCTTTCTACAATCTGTAAGGAATTAATATTTGCAGATTGACGAGCAAGATATCAAATTTGTCCATACCCTGTACCTTCCTAATGACAGCAAGTATATCAGAGGCATGATATTCAAGAACTGGCAAATTATAGACTGTACATGGAAGTAGTTGGTAATGTTTTGACATCAATGTGATGTACTTTAGGGTTGGATTCATTTGATACTTTGTAGTCTGGACCAGTTATGGGGTGACCATTTAATCGGGTACCAAATAATTGAGGTTCAAGTAGTCTAATACTAGGTGATGAGGACCGGATGATGAGGATGTAATTAATGAGTATTCGGCGAATGGAAATTTACCTGATGACGATATTCTTAATGTAGGTTCAACTGGTGAAGGCTGAAATGATGGAAATTTTAATGATGGAAGTTCGATTGGTGGAAGCGGAAGTTCACCTGGTAATGAACAGGTAATGGAATATCATTCAATTGAAGAATAATAAATCGCCGTCTAGAAATTGCAGAACGAACAAAACGAGATGGAATCGATGAAAATCTTAACAAGTCCGACATCTTTAATCTATAATTGTTTTTATCTTGCGAATATTGACATTTGGGATAGAGTTGATAACCCTAATTAGCTTTACTTATACATTCCGAGTGGGGCCTTTATATCAAAAAGTCCATAAGAATACGAAATATCAGACCGATTGACATATTTAATGCCGAAACTACGGTGTATGGTTGAAGAAAAGGGATACCGTTATATTCATACTTATTCGACCCCTTTTCAATGGTTATAACATCGGAAGTCAGTTGTCCATTTCTCGAAATTGATAAATATACCGAATATCCCATTAAGCTTACAGAACGTATACAACAATGCGAAAGAGATATAATGATCATTTGTTATCTTGATGGTAAAGAATCCATAGATACTAGTGTCGAGGATGCAATAAAGAAAGACAATGGAGGAGATGATGATGATGATGATGATACTGATGATGATACTGATACTGATACTGATAAAAATGATTTTGGCGTAGACTTTACTGAAAAATTAATATAAATCGCAATAAATGACTCAATTTTTCCAATGGATATTCTATGTCAATTAAAAGTCTTCATTCTATTCCTTTACTATTCGTGATATGTCTTCAATCGAAAAACTCAAACGACTATACTCACTCAAGATACAAGAACTCCAAGAAGTCATGTAAATCTAAAACTCACCGCCAACTTTCAAGGGTCCAAGAAACCAAACTCTTGGTGTTTTCTAGAACGATTTAATCATCTTAGCATGGAATTTGAACGGTAACTAAGGATTGATATACAGGGAAATAGTGTGTGGCTTTGTTGGCTTGGCTCTTCATAAGAGAAGAACACGCCAGTCAGGTTTGATCATTTTGATATCAGTAATTGAATTCTATAAAAATTCAACCACAAATAAATTAGATATATTTCATTATGACAACATTCCATCATGTCCTTATTTCTATTGCCTTTCGAATATCATTTATATGAATTGGAAGGAAATTATTTAATCGTTAATAATTTTCACTAATTATCAACCAAGGTCTGTTTCTCTCGTACATAAATGTCCTCGACGTCGTAAAGCCTGGTGAGCTTGGGACCATATTTCAAACAAAATGTACGGGACCGAGACGGGATAACCGAATGATAGTCTTTCGATCTCCAGACTCTGTGACTAGGTACCTAGATATAAAATTCCATCTGAATAAATTTTCGAGATGCATTTGCGAATAAACACGTGAAGGAGGCAAAAAAGGAAAAAGTTTTCACAAAAAACATGACTCGAGTTTTGAAGATTCCACGTGATATGAATTATTCATCGGTGGGGTGATTCCGAGAAATTCCTCATTCATCATCTTTGAAGCAAAACCCTGAAATGTATATCGTCATTGTCGTCCACTACCACTCACCGGCATAACGGCACCATCTACATCAAAAGTATCAAAAAAGGGGGGGCCCCGAGAATCCAGATTGTACGGAGTACAGTGTACACCCCAAACTGCATACCGGTACTCCATTTCTCGTGTCCCATGGGTAAAAGTAACCAAAGTTGGGAGAAAATGAGGAGGTCCCATGGGCGACGATGTGGTACATTTGTCGTCGTGGTACCACAAAAAGAAGAAAAGAATTCCATCGAACAACACATTTCGGCCAAATTTCATACATTCCTTGATGATTATTACGTATGTATCCGTGTAGTATCTGGAGATTTCATACTGCTAAGATGTTTATGCGTTACATGATTGATCTTTCGACATGAGAGTATGGCCGAGAGAATATCCACGAGGTGGAGTTTTGAATGGGTTGTCGTTGAAATAAAACCGAAATATGACCTTTTTGATGTGGGTTTCACCAAACAACTCAAAAAATTGAAGTTCGCCTTATTTTTCTGATTGATATCTTGTACTATTCTGGGAAATAGATGAGCGACTCAATCGGTTAGTCCTCGGGTACTGATAAGAGAAAAGAATTATATGGCTAATTGATCCTTTTCATCCGCTCGGCTCTAGAAACTAAAACAATATCAAGAAACACGCGATATACGCATGACACGCAGCATTCTCAAAGGATGCAGTCTGATGCAGTCTGATGCAGTCTTTGATGCAGTCTTTGATGCAGTCTTGGATGCACTCTTGTATGCACTCTTGTATGACGGGCACCAATTCAAGATCCTTATGCCATGCAAACCTAATCTTTTTTTTTCACTCGCTTGTCGGATCATAGATGCTTGGCTTTACCTTTCTTGACTGCCGCTTCGTTCCCGCCGCAAACTCGTGGAACCTTGTTTTTTTTCTTCAATTTTCATAGGCTTTACTTGTTTTTATGGGTCCAGGAATTAAGCCGTTCCAAGTGAAGTGAGGATCATGGTATCCGAAAGGACAAGCCTTGAGCCTCAATACCCACTTAATCGACATATCTAGTCCAAAAGAGGCTAAGTGAAAACGGCAAATCATCATAATGTTCCGACCTCATATCTGTATGTTGATATCTCAGACGGCATTTCAAAAGTCATGATATGAGGAAATTCTTCATTATGATTCAACAAACCATACGAAAAAGATAATCTAGGATCAAAGTGCCACGTAGAAATGAACATGAATTAAACATACGTCAATCAGATTTCATAATTTCACAAAACATCCCACAACAAGGAATTAAACGCTCCTTTCTTTAGTCTTCGGTGCTATCGCGGTCGTCACTTTAAGATGGACCCGATTTTCTTCATATTGGTCGGATTCGATACTCAAACTATTTGGCTCTCGGCCATTTTGGCCATCATACCAATCACGGTCTGCAATCGTCTATTTTCCTAAATTTCAAAAAACCCCAATGCTGTACAAGCAATACCCTACTCTGTCGTGACCACTGACAATGTGTTGACTAGCGGGACGGGGAGCTATGGCTAATCTTGAACACTTTGACTAGGTCTCTATTTTCTTCACTCCACCCACCACCGAACATCCTTTTGGTAACATTCTCCATCTTGAAGAAAAATCTTGTAATGTCTTGAGACCTCTTTGACTAGCTTCCCCAATTTGGGGGCTAGAGTCATTCTTCCAATCTCTATCTGATCCGCATGACAAAATGATGGGAATGTGGGCTAAATCATGGAGGCATCACCTCGGGGCCCCCTAATAAGATATTTTGACGGAGTCGTGCTCCACTCATATCTGTTGCCATTTCCGATTGTTTGTTTTTATATAAAATCATCATCATCCCCATATCCCCCTCTCTCCATTCTCCGCGTCTTTAACTCTTCAACTTCTCATTCCATCTGGGGCTATACGACTGTGCCTTTGAGATAAGTTGTTGATTAATACTTTAACTTCCCTCTAATACTTTACCTTCCCTCTACAAAAGAAGAGTGAAAAAATCATGGGGTTGTTCAATAAGAAGAAGGAGACTACAGAGTCAGCTGTGATCTCTGACAAACACCTCAGCAGTGCAGAGGGAACACCAGCAGCACACACACCAGCCGATACTCCTCGTGTCGCTAGATCCTTGAATGGTTCTGCACCAGAACATCATGATATTTCTCCTGAAGAAGCACTCGATGACCTTCCAGCTACTAAATTGGCCATTACTCTTGGTGCTATCGCATCTATTGGTGGTTTCATGTTCGGTTATGAATCTGGTCAAATTTCAGGTTTGTTTTTACTCCAATATAGTATAGAAGCGATAAAATTCTAATAAAGTGTCAAGGTTTCGTACAAATGTCCGATTTCTTAGCTCGATTCGGTGAAAATGGTGAACTCTCTGCTGTTCGTCAAGGAACCATTGTCGCTATTCTCTGTGCCGGTACTCTCGTTGGATGTCTTGCATCTTCTTACCTCTGCGATAAAATCGGTCGCCGTTACACCATCTCCAGTTCCGCATTCTTTTACATTATTGGTGTTATTATCGAAATTACTTCTACTACTCACTGGGTTCAATTCGCTATGGGAAGATTCACTGCTGGTTTGGGTATTGGTGCTTTGAGTACTAGTGTTCCCATGTACCAATCTGAGTCTGTGCCTAAGAATATTCGTGGTGCCGTCGTTTCCAGCTATCAATTGTTGATTACTCTTGGTATCTGGACTGCTTATATGGTAAGTCAAATCTTTTCCTCAAAAGGAAATGACAATTTACTAACATCAAATAGATCAACTACGGAACTCACTCTACCTACACCAACAGTGCTCAATGGCGTATTCCTAACGGTCTCTCCGCACTCTGGGCCATTATCCTCGGTACCGCTGTTCTCTTCATGCCTGAATCCCCTCGTTTCGCATACCGTATTGGACGTGAAGATGAAGCTCGTAAAAACATGGCTCTCCTTAACGGTGTCGACCCTTACTCCCCACTCATCGATGCCGAAATTCTCGAAATCGAAACTAAACTCGCAGCCGAGAGAGAAGGTGGTGATCACCCATGGTACGAAATTTTCACTGGACCAAGAATGTTGTACCGTACACTTCTCGGAATGGTTCTTCAAGCTGGTCAACAATTGACTGGTGCCAACTTCTTCTTCTACTATGGTACAACCATTTTCAAGTCTGGTGGTATCTCCGATTCTTATGTTACATCTATCATTCTTGGAACTGTCAACGTTGTCGCTACCATTGGTGGTCTCTGGATTGTTAAGAACTGTGGTCGTAGAAAGGCTCTTATGGTTGGTGCAGCTGAGATGTTCATCTGTATGTTGATCTACTCCTTCGTCGGTCACTTCAAGATTCAAGGACAAGCCGATGCTCAAGCTCCTGGTGCCGTTCTCATCTGTTTCACTTGTATCTACATTGTTGGATTCGCTACCACTTGGGGACCATTGGTTTGGGCTATTGTCGGAGAATTGTACCCAGCCCGTTACAGAGCTTCTTGTATGGCTCTCGCTACCGCATCCAACTGGCTCTTCAACTTCCTCATTTCTTTCTTCACCACTTTCATCACCAACGATATCGATTATTACTATGGTCTTGTTTTCGCTGGTTCTCTCTTTGCTCTCTTCTGGATTGTATTCTTCTTCGTCATTGAGACCAAGGATCGTTCTTTGGAGGAAATTGATACCATGTACGTTCTTCACGTCAACCCATTGACATCCGCTAGCTGGGATCCCAAGTCTCTTGGTGCTGAAGGTGTCAGTGGTGTTGATACTGATCGTATGTTCTTGACCAAGGGTGGAAAGGATATCAAGAAGAGTGAGATGGCTGGACGACCAATGTTGGAACATGATGAGAGAATGTTCCCTGAGACTGCTCCTGGAGGAGCTGCTGCTCATGAAAATAAACCTGAGATTATGAACGCTTAAGTATTCGCTTAACTTTATACTAGGGATGATTAAATAGTAGGAGAAGGGTGAATGAGTATATGTCAATATGATATGAACAAAAGGGGAAAAGAGCAGTGGATGATAAATGAGTGGATTTAAGTAATGCATGCATATATTGGCGTTTGGGAAGCAGCATCGTCTGCACGGGTATTATGTATGATAATGTCGTTGAGCGAGATGTATATAGTTAATCATTGGAGGAAATTATGTTTATGAGCATATACAGGAAATAAAATTTCATGAACCTCACTTTAAATTATTACTTTGCAATATTCACCAGTGCCACTTATTTGATTAATTCTTGTATTTTCTTTTGTACCTTGAAGATATGTAATTTTGTAATCATAAATCAACATCATCCCAAACTATCTGATAACCGTACAGATTTCCATAAGATAATTCCACTCAATCCTATCCATCTCATCCAAGGTATGAGTTAGGAACTACCATCATTCTGATTGTGGAATCTAAACTTCGAAATTACCAACTTCAATCGATTTATCTCGTTGAAATTACCTACCTAATAGGTACCTAGTGGTCACACTGATAGTGTCCAAGACTACTTCGAAATGAGGGCGATCGGCGGAAGGCCTCTAGCTCTATTGTGGGGAATGTGTCAAAAAAGATACCACAACACTGAACTCTTAAATCAAGCTTCAAAAAGTAGTTCTTCAATGTCAACAGTTTGAGACCGTACAGAATATTATCTAAAGCTGTGGTGATATTATGATGTCGTGACTGATTAAAACCAAATATAAAACTCCAAATTCAAATCTCGCGAATGTAGGTTGATGTCTAATCACGTGATATTCTCTTCACATCTACGGAGGAGTTTCATACATACGAAAAGCCATGAAGGATTATGGCCAAGTCGAAAGTTCCAAGTAATCAAACATTCAACCTCCCATCACATATACTTTATCAAAATTCCAGTAAAACTGTCACGTTAATTGATATCCCACGATCAATCGAAGATGCTCAATCACTTTCCTCTGAACAATACGCTTCGCGTCCGGAGAATGAGAAAAGGTTGATATCTTGTAAACCAATAGATACGCCCTATCCATCACTCGAACCTAAATCTGCAAAAGCTCTTAGGAATGCTCCAGAGAAAAGAATTGAGGAATTGATGTTGGAGCGTTATGTTCAACTTGCGCTTGATGAGATGATGGGGGATGAGAGATGGGAGGGGAAAGTTTGTTTGAAGAGGATTTGGGGAGAAGATGGTGAGTTTATTTGAATGTTATCTCTATAACTTTTTGTTTTTGGTCATTTATTTTGTCATTTATTTTAGTTTAGGATGATTATGAAATTGTATAAATTCTAGATTTGTTTGGAAAATTTATTAACATCCTTATAATTTAGAGGAACCCAAAAGGAAAAGGAAATCTGTCCCAGAAGAAGCAGAGAAATCTCAGCAAAGCGTCATCAAAGTTGAAAATCCCTCGGAACTTTCAAAACACGTTGATATCAATGGGGTTTCGGGAAGAATGCCACCTAAATCTACAATGGTATATGGCAATATACCTGAGAGTAACATTTCTTCAAATATAGAAATACATCAAGACTTTCCAAAATTCCAAGTGATAATTGTCGATCCGCCTTGGCCTAATCGATCTGCTTTACGGAAAGATTCTTATGCTACTGCTTCGGGATTTGGAGGAATGGAGAGTTTGTTGAGATTGTAAGTTTCTAATTCCTTGTTCTTCTCTCTCCCTCTCCCTCGGCTTTGACTGTACTCTGATTTTACATTTTATCATGTCCGATTGCGTATTTGATGTACACCCGTTTCTTGATATATAGTTCCATTTCCGTATCCAGCTCTATCAAGCACATCCTCTCTTAAAATCCTAAGCTAAATTTCTGATCAAATACAGCCTACCATGCCATAAGATAGAACACAATGGCTACGTTGGAATATGGATAACTAATAAATCCGCTTTCCGATCTATGCTCTTGGACGACGGAGGGATGTTTGATCACTGGGGTCTTGAATTAATAGAAGAATGGATTTGGCTTAAAGTTACATCAAATGGTGAACCGATGTGTGAGATTTCAGGGACTTGGAGGAAACCATGGGAGATTTTACTTGTAGGACGGAAGAAGGATGAGAGGGAGAGTGTTGGAGTAGGAGACTCCGGATTCAAGAAGTCTGTTGGGAATGAGGAATTGAATATTGAGAAAGAATATGACCTTGAAGGATCAAATCAATCTTCACCCTCACCCTCATCCTTACCATCACCCTCACCCTCACAAACTCCATCTCAATCTCAATCTGAAAACTCAAACCTCTCCATAAAACGAAGAATTATAATTGGAGTCCCTGATTTACACTCACGAAAACCTAACTTGAGGTTTCTTTTTGGACAACTACTTGGATTGCAAGAATATAGGGGTTTAGAAATCTTCGCGAGGAATCTCACAGCTGGGTGGTGGGGGTGGGGAAATGAAGTTTTGAAATTTCAGAATGATGGCGCTTGGGTTGTTGAGGAAGGCCGTGATGATGTTGATGAAACAGTTGATGAGGTATTGAAAGTGAAGGATGGACAGGATAAAGAGGTTGAGAAGAATGACAGAGAGTGAAGGGAGAACGATATTAATTGTCGATTTTAGAAACACGTTCGGGCTGACATTGGCGGGAAATTATGTGACTGATATTAATTTGTCAAAGTACAAATTGGACGATTTGAGAGGCAGCCGAGCAACCTTGGAGGTTTTAATCAACTACAATACCACCGACTTCTTTCAAAGACCTTTAGTATATAAGTCCAAGGACTCAACATAGTTGTGGGGAGGAAAATTGATATGAGAATGGTTGGAAAAGCCCATGAACGAAAAGTGTCAAATCCAAATTGGTGTATAGATATTTTTATTCTTCATGTTCATATACCCCATTCAATGAATTATTCATACAATGTATCTCGTCATATACATGCTCTGCCAAAGTTTAATGGTTACACTTCCTCAAATCTTCAACTATTCCCGTCTTCCAATACGTGGAACCTTCACATCCGTCTCAACCTCAACTTCCTCTCCTACATTCATCCAAGTATCTCTCGTAGGTGCCCATTTCTCTTTTCCTTGCAAAATCTTCCTCGCTTGCTCCGCGATCGATAGACGTTCTTTGCTGGGCTTTTGTTTGGCATCTGGATATTGACCTGCTTGTAATTCTTGTTCGTATTCTTGACGTTTCTTGACTCCTTCTTGATCCCAACTATAAATATCATATGATTAGCCTTTGTGCTTTTGCTTGTGCATTTCAATTTTCCATTCTAAGATTTTCTTTCAAACATTCATTCTCTCGACTTTCCCCCACTACACCAATCACTTCCCCACCAAAGATATAGAAATCCTCCGAAATCGAAAATAAAACATACTCGGAAAAGTCCTTGGGTTCTTCAGGCCACACAAATGGTCTATCCATCTCCACCATCATCCTCTTGATACTCCTCGGCCTGAACCATTTCCTAGGCGTTGGTACTTTTGCTCCTGGTTTTCCTTCCCTCAATTTTTGCGCTTGAATATAACTTCGTACTCCTCGAACCTCTATTCCGTATGCATTCCATAAATAATCTCTTAAGTCTAGTTTGTTCAAATTGAGGGGCACGATAAAAGAAGCGAATGAGGGTGGTAGATTTGGTGTGCGGAGAAGAGTTATGGTGAAATTGGGACTAAAGTGAGAAGAGGAGTTAGTCTCTAGATGGTGAGAAGCGGGATGGTGAGAGAAAATCGTACAGAAATACTTCTTTGCGACCCATTTTGGGCGCTCGAGCGACGGCTGTAAGTGGTGCTGCCATTGTTGATGTGGAATTGGAATTTGAAGCTATTTGATTGAAATCACCAGTATCAGATAAAAATAAGCGCAGGAAATATTATCGGGATTCATTTGACGCGATAAGCACAATTACCCGCGAGTATCTTTCTCTTGGGTTTCTGGTGCGTCGCTTAGTCATGATTTCGTAAAGACGAGAACGCCCACCACTCATATCTCGACTTAAATCACGGATCCATTCTAGCGTTTCCACCATCCGAACGATTATTTTCACACAACATCGTCATCAATCCCATCATTACCTATCTACCGGTACTACCTAGGCATCTCATGGCGAATTACCAATCATATGGCTTATGTGGCTTCATTGATGATCACAACTCCTTCCCGCATTAACCACAGTTTTCCGCAATGACCTTCCTATAAAAGCATTCACTGCAAAAAGCGAGCTTCGCAATCCTTTTCTCCGATGAGTTTCTTCGGAATTATACCATTGCGATGGAGTTAGTACCACGGATATAACCTCTTCCTTCCCAGTCATGAAGTGTGAATTTGATAAGCATTCACATCAATGGCCCCGTCAGCTCCACTACCTACCTGGTAAATAGCCTAGTGGAGGGGTAGATTTGGTCATTCTAGATCTATGCGTGCCTGCGTAATTTTTTATTATAAGTATCGATTGTTGCTGTTGTGTTTTTGATCAATAATCTTGTTGATTTCTTTTACCTTTTACATCAAAACCTGAATATCAATCTACCTTTTAAATCTCAATACATATTAAAAATGGCTTCAAACCCACCTCAAAGATGCTGTACACTAGGTGTTAAGCACGAGTAAGTTTTTATTCTCTCGATGAGATGAGCTCTTGGTGGGGTTCGGGTCTGTGAATGTGAAGCTTACAGAAATATTATCTTAGGGGTACACCAACTGGATCAACTATCAAGATTGCTGATACCATTGAGACCTATGTTGCTGAGCCTAAAGAAAAGGTTCACAAGGATACTGCCATTCTTTACCTTCCAGATGTTATCGGTATCTGTATGTATTTTCTCCATTATACTCACAGGGATTCCAATTTCAAGCAACTAATCGGAATTCCTTTAACCAGGGCAAAACTCCCAATTGATGGCTGATCAATATGCCGCCAACGGTTACTACACCATCATCCCCGATATCTTTAATAAAGACCCAATGTCTCTTAATCCCCCCGAAGGTTTCGACTTCATGCATTGGTTAACCAAGGGTTCTGATGGAAACAACCCACATACATTCCCACATGTTGATCCTATTGTTCAAAAGTCTATTGAATTCTTGAAGTCTAAGGGATACACCAAGATTGGAGCTGTCGGATACTGTTTTGGTGCTAAATATGTTGCTCGATTCATGGCTGAAGGAAAGGGTATTGATGTGGGATATGTTGCTCATCCTTCGTACGTTTTTCATATCATTTCTTTCTTTCCCTCTCCTCCAATTCCCGAAAATATTGTAGTTTCAACCCCAACCCTTGAGTAACAAACTAACAAACTCCCAAGTTTTGTCGATGAAGATGAACTCCGCGCAATCAAGGGACCCCTCTCTATCGCAGCCGCTGAAACCGACCAAATTTTCCCATCCGAAAAACGTCACAAATCAGAAGAAATCCTCAAGGAAATCGGTGCTACTTATCAAATCAATTTGTACAGTCAAACTGTTCATGGTTTCTCGGTTAGATGTGATTTGAGCAAGAAGGTGGAGAAATATGCCAAGGAACAGGCTTTTATTCAGGCTGTGACTTGGTTTGATGAGCATTTGATTTAAAGAAAGTGAGATGAGGTTGAGGATGAAGTTGTGAGAGAAAGGGGGGTACAAGAGTGAAAGAAGTAACGAGTGAAAGAAGTAACGGGGAGGAGAAATCTTCAGAGGAAGTTGTACGCGTTCTGAAGAAGAGGGGCGTATAGAAACGTGAATAAATGAATATTAATGAATTTCAAACCATGTTAGGAAAGATTGATATGGAAGTGTATTACTTTATGCCATCAGACCCGAATATTGATACTATATGCAATCATAAAAGATGAGAATAAGAATAGAGCAAAATCTTGTTCGAGGTTGATCATGGGAAGATATGAGAATCTGCAAGTACTTTTTACGAAACCCAAACAAAGAGGTCGAGGATATTCTAGATTATGTCCAATTATTGTATTCAACAGTGTTCAGTATATATCCAATAGACCATCACCAATATAGATATTAGCTACTGTTTGTGCCAAGACGGAACGGGGAATTCCCATAATAGGTACCTGATGCATATAATTTGTCCCGTTCCCATTATCCACTCCACTCACTTTTTTCCAAGCCAGAACATTTGCCAAGTACCAATATCATCGACAATCCCGTTTCTGTTTTTAACTAGTTTACTTCTCGTTATACATTTTTGATACATGAGGGAAATTGACGATATGTTATGGATTTTAATGTATTGGTTATGAATGGATGAATGGATGGATAGATGGATGGATGGATTTTCATGCTTTACGGTGGACGTTTGAATTGACTTGGTGGTCCAAGGACGGGTGAATTCTTCAATAGCGGGTTTGGAGGAAAGTTAAGGGATGTGGAGTCCAAGGGAATGGGCAATGATGGGGAAAAGTTTATTGTGTGGGTGGATGGGGTGAGGTAGAGACTGCTATGAGGTGAGTGAGTAGGTAGGTGTTGATTGCAAGGCTGTTAATTGGAAAGGTGATTAAATCGCATAATTTATAAATGGCGATTTTCCAGGACGACTTAGGTCATCAGGATGAGATGGTGCGAGGATTTTTAGATTATAATTCTATGAGTGATTTTATATATAGATTGAGAACAGAAAGAGGTTTAGTAGATTTTAATCGTGTGTTATGCACGAGAATGCCGTTGCAAGGAACAATGAAGCTCGGTAATTGAGGGGTAAGGAGGCGAGTGTACTCACAGGGAATTAAATAGCGTTTGGGGGATTTAGGGGTGAGACAGTTGATTTATAGACGATGACACTTGCATTGACACTTCATTAGACTAGTTCTGGAGATACCACTGCTCATACTCATCCGATGCTTTGACTATGAATAACCTTCAAGGGAAGAAGGAGTGACGGTGATACGGTACTTTGATATTGTGGTATCTATGGTTCTTAGTATCTTTGGGGTTGGCATGATAGTTGGAAATTAGAGGATTTTTGTGTTATATGATGTAACGAAAGGTTTAAAGAATACCTAACAGTGGTTAAATACCGGTAGTGGATAGGAAAATGTTTATCGTATCTAACTTTTTACACCCTTCCAACATACCTATCTACCTACCTAGTAGGTACCTACCACACCTGGGCATATCCAGATGCTCACTTAGTGACCTTTCTCTCTATGACGTTTAACCAACTTCCCATCAGCTGATTCGGCGATAAGAACAATATTATCGTCTTTCGCTTCTCCATCTTATCAGAACAAATGAATCAATTTCTCCATATAAAGTTCCAAGAAAAAAGAAAATAAATGGACAAGGATGAAAGCTCCTGCAAGGCGGAGGTGAACCCTTGTGAATCATGTACTTGAGGGACATTTTCTTTCCAACGTCAGCAACAAAGATTGACCAAATTCTGCACCACTTTTTCCCAACATGAATACTTGCAGATGATCTACGATACCTTGTTGCATACTGAATATTATTTCTAGATTTCTGTCAATGAGATTATTCCCCATGTGCCAAGCGAGGAGATGGTAGACGGTGCCTTTTTTCTTTCGATAATGATATGATAAGGAATTGAAACAAACAGATTGATTGATTGATTGATTGATCGGACGGATTTGAAGAAAAGTAGAGAGATAGGATCAGGACCCCGCATCTTAGAAGAGCTTAGAAGCATGACCGAAAAGCTTGGTAAAGCATTCAAGAGGTGCATTATTTGCTAGAGCTATCAATGAAGAAGACAAGATGTCTTCCGGGTATGGTATTTCTATGTTCGTTGTTATATGTCTTCAACTAACAATATCTAATACAGTTCACTCAAGGACCTGACGAAAGCGATCAAAACATCAGTAACAACCTCTACCCGATTACCACTTCCCGACGACCTTGTGCGAATTATCCATACCTACCTTGAGAAGAATCCTACCCACGATGAATCCGACGCCACGAAAATCCAGGAAGAATTACTCTCCATTTATGAAAAAGATATCTGTGACCATCCTACCCGCTATGCCCCCTTTCTATCCATATTGCGAAGACTACGAATCTCGATAAAGGGTGGTGGTAGAATGCTACAATGGTGGGATAAATTATGTATACCAGTATTGAGTCATCTTGGAGAAGAGAAGAGGTTGGCTTTGGAAGCTAGGAATACTTTACTGGAAATCCTCATTTACGACGAAGATGAGGAACATGTAGAAGATGCCATTACTACTTCGGATACAGTGGCAGAGAATTTAATTGCTATTTGGTTGGCAAAGTGTAATAGTGTCGCTACAAACCTTGATGAGAATTCAAGATTCATCGAGAGTCAATTAAGGAGTATACTTATATCATTTGGAAGGAAGAGAACAAAGGTATGTACACTATAATCCGGGAATGGAGGTTAAATTCTAACGTTTTACAGAACTTCTTGACTGCCATCAACCAATTCTTCGTTAAAAAAGATAGTCGAATTCTTGCCCTCTCATTACTTTGCGAATTTATTCGACATCAACCTCCTCACTTACATCAACTCCTTCAAACTCCTCTCTTCGAGAATCTCCTACGATGTTTACAAATAGATACTTCGACTCGAGTGGTATCATTGGCTATGACAGCTTTGATTATGTTCCTACCTCATATTCCAAGCTCTCTCTCCAAGCACCTCCCTGCGCTTTTCAATATCTACAGTAGAATGCTTTTTTGGGATCGGGAACGAAAGTATGAGGATAATTCGGCATCTGACGATCAAGATGACAGAAGTACTCACAGTACAAGTTCATGGACTAAATTATCTTACTTGCTGGATTCGGAAGATGTATCTGTTCCGGAATTGTTACACTATTACACATTTCTTTACGGCCTCTATCCAATGAATTTTATGAGTTACATTCGAAAACCTCAAAAATTCCTAAGGCATCAAGGATTCCCAGGAGCCAATGAATTCGCAGTTGAACCTATGGAAATAAGACAACGATCTGAACCTTTCAGACAACTTCATCTTTTACATCCAAATTTCTTCACAATGACTATTGATCAGGAATTGTCAGACACTAATCGATGGATGAAAAGTGAAGCATCGGATGTTGTGACTGAATGTATGGCACTATACATACCAGGATATGCTCAACAAGCTCCATTATCAAGATCACAATTACCAAATCTACACATTGATACTAATGCCGACGTTCCGGATCAACCACTGACAGAACATAATGCATTCACACCTGCTCAATCTCGACATGCAAGTTGGAGATATGCTGGACCGCCTACCATTGCGTCACCAGAAGCACTACGAAATTCTGTATTGAGAAGGGCATCTGTCACAAGTCAATCAATGCCTTCGATTGCGGACTCCCCTATTTTGAGACCGGAAAGGCGATTAGATAGTCCTACATTACCTCCAGTCATGGCTACATCGCCTTCACATACTCACTTACAAGATATGCTGGATTCTCAACGAGCTGGTTCAATTAGAGGTGGTATCTATCAAACTTTCACGAACGATAGCGTACAATCACTTGCTTTGAGTCATCATGCCCAAGATAATACTTCTCATGTTGATTCCTACTTACAATCACTCAACCGTGCATACGCCCTTCGTTCACCATCTTTGAGACCCGGGACAAATGATTCCACGAAAGTTGCATACTTACAGAGAGATATTATGTTATTGAAAAATGACTTGAATTTTGAACGCTATCTTAAACAGCAACATCTTACTCACATTGGACAACTTCGTCGAAAGGCTATTCGTGAAGCAAGAGTCGAAGCCGAAACTCAAAACTTGATCAACTCCAACAAAATCTTGAGAGCCAAATTGGAAGATGCCAAGAAAGCCATGGTACAGATGAAGAAAGAATTCGACAAGAGTCGAAATCATTCTAGGAAATGGGAATCTGATTTGACGGCTAAACTGAGATTATTGAAGGAGGAACAGAAGAAGTGGATAGTGGAGGGTGATCAATTAAAGCGTGAATTATCTGCATCAAAGATTGATATACACAATCTAAGGCAATTGGTCGTTCAAGCCGAATATAAGGTTTCTCATGCTACTCAAGAAATTCAAGTGGTGGAATCAAACAAGGAAGAATTGGAGCGATTACGCATCGAGGCCGAAAAGCTTACTACGAAGTTACGAAGATATGAAGCTCTAGAGGTTGAAATGGATCAAGCGAAACAAGATGAAGAACAAGCTTACAATACTATCGAAATCCTCAATATGAAGTTAAAGGCCAAGGATGCGGAAATACAACAATTGACTGTCAAATGTCAAAAAGAAGTTCAAGAAGCACAAAACGCCAATCAGACTGGTTTTAAACAATTCGATCCTGCAAAACAAAAGGTCATTGATGAGGCATTAGCTGGATCGCGACGACGCATGGATGATATGAAGAAAGCCCATTCTAATCTTTTGAAACGGTTTACCAAGTTACAGCAAAACCATCTGGAAGCACTTACGGCACAAGATAGAGTGTCTGATTTACCTATGAGTATTGATGGATCCCCTGGGCCACATATTCCTCCAAGAGATCATCGTCGATTAACTCATAGCTATTCAGATTCAGCAAGGCCGGGAAGTCTTGTACCTAAAGCAACGTCTCCACTTACAGGCACATCAAGTTTCATTGCTCGGCCCAGGATAGACTCTCACAGTCCAACATCAGGCCACGCATTTAGGTCAACACCTACGAGTACACCTATAAGTCCAGATTTTTATGGAGGTAGATTTTCTCATTCAAATAACTTTGACCCAGCGCCTGGTTCATCACATTCGGACGGGACAATGAGTAGAGACGGCAATAATAGTGATAGGGATTCTTTGGAAGCCCAGGCCAAGCCAAAGGTTAAGCCGCAAAGTGAAATGAGGGGTTATGGTCGTGGTAAGTAAATCATTTCTTCAGTCTAGTAAATCGTACATTGAATTCAAAGTTGAAGAAAGATGAAAGTTGAAAAAAGATAAAGGGTAAAGAAAGATGATACTTTGTCTCTTGTGTTTTTTAACTCTTTATGATTATTATCTAACATTCAAACAGGAGGAGTTGGAAATATTGGAGCAGTGAAGAAGGATAAGGATAATGGAAAAGATAAAGGGAGGAAGGAGGGAAGTGGGAGTGGTGCGGAAGACAGTCCAAAGAGTAGTCCAAAAGAAAAGAAAAAAGGGAGTGGATTGAGAGGTTTGAGAGCATTTGTATAAAGTAAAAGTTATCGAGTTGATTGGATGGATGGATGAATTAAGTGCATATGGGAAGGGTAGGAAGCGAGTTTTAAAAAATGGTGATTGGGCGGGATGGGATGGAAATAGGAATGGGGATGGGGAGTTGGAAAAACGTATATAATCTGTGCGATTGCTGGTCTACTTTGTTTTTTATGGGTTGATCGATGAGCGATGATGATTGATTATTTGCTTCATCTATCGTCTTCACTGGAGGTGTTCGGTATGAAAATGGTATGGAATGGGAATAGGGATGGGTGGTTTACATTGATGAAAAAGTCTGAAGGTGTAGTTATATGAATATTTGAATTTGCAAATACCACTCTTCTTCTGAATTTCCAACTCATTTCTGGAGTTTGTTCTTCTGATATATATAGTCATATGAATGTGCTGTTAATTGATAATCGACCGACTATTATCAATTCAACGGAGACTTCTAACTAGACACTTGGAAATCATGCTCTTCTCTACGAGTAATCTCTGGGGAAATATTAACGAATCAACTCTCAGCTGATCACGCTGACAAAGTTAAGCCGATGAATACCGTAGACCCGAGGTCTGATACTGAGAATTTTGGTCTCTCTATTAGGTAGGTGTGAAAAAGATTTACGGGATAATTCGATTTTAAAAATGAGGAACGTTGTTTACAAGTTTACAAGAGAAAAAACATACATAATAATTGAGGGTTTCTATTTGGTCTGAATTTTGTAAATATTGAAGTAATATTTCAAACCTTTAAAGATTGTATTTGGTGATGGCAAAATAAACATCCATATGTGTATCCGTTTCTGCGAGGGGAAGATTACCGAGTACCGACCGAGTGTACGGCGCTAGTATGACGTTTGCGGGTGAAGGGTCCTAGAAGATTGTAAACAGAAAATAGAAACGATACATATACACACATGCGATTTAATTGAAGGTATCTCTTCAAAATATTACGAACATCACGAACAATTCGATCATTAAGATCCTGCGAATAACTGGCAGATTTACAAATGAAAGCTTGAAAGAAACTTTGCTCCATGGAATGAGAGAAATTATTATGGTACATTCATCGATAAGAGAGGAATAAGATTCAAACAAATGGGAATGATATGACCAAGGATGCCTCATCGAGCTCAACAAATATATTTACAAAACAGAACGGATCACGAGAGACAAACGACAACAATACAGTCGAAACAATGGCGAGCGCAGTCGCTGATGGAAGGAGAAAATCCGCGCCAGCTATCTGTCCGACGGATGATGATACGGTAGTATTGGGGAATCAGTCGAGGATGGGGCAGAAGGAGGGGATCGGAGAGGAGGTGAGGTTAAAGCCCGCGGGAAAGGAGATTAGAAATAAACAAAGTTGGGATTATATTTGGAGAACGGGGTTAGCGGGGGGGTTGGCCGGTAGTGCAGTATGTATTCTCTTTTCAATCTTCTACGACTTCTACCTGCGGACTCTACAGGAAGAAATATCTAGGGCATCAAGAGCGATGTATCTAACATCATTTACCCCAGGCAAAAACCGTAGTCGCCCCCCTTGACCGAGTAAAAATCCTCTTCCAAGCTAGTAACCCTCAATTCGCCAAATACACCGGCTCCTGGTTTGGTTACATCACAGCCATGCGGGACATTCACAGCGACGAGGGACTACGTGGGCTCTTTCGCGGACATTCTGCGACTATCCTCCGTATATTCCCATACGCTGCGATTAAATTTCTAGCATATGAACAAATCCGCGCAGCGATAATACCGAAACATGAATATGAGACGCCATTCAGAAGATTGATTAGCGGTAGTTTGGCGGGAGTAACAAGTGTATTTTTCACTTATCCCCTAGAGGTGATGAGGGTTAGATTAGCGTTCGAGACCAAAGGACGAAGCGCGGGATTGGGAGAAATTTGTAGGAGAATATATCATGAAGTTCCGCCGCAGCCTAAATTATCTACAACAACTGGGGTAGGAGGTCTAGTTGCCGGAGCAGAAAATGCAGTGCAGAGTATTGTTCCCAAAAGCGGGTTGGCGAATTTTTACAGAGGATTTTCGGCGACAATTTTGGGAATGTTGCCATATGCTGGAATGTCATTTTTAACGCATGATACTGCGGGAGATTTATTAAGACATAAGAGTATAAAACAGTACACGACACTTCCAAAACCAGCACATTATGCGGAGAATAAACCAGCACCGCTTAGATCGTGGGCGGAATTATTTGCGGGTGGTGTAGCGGGATTGGTGTCTCAAACGAGTGCATATCCTTTGGAAGTGATAAGGAGAAGAATGCAGGTTGGAGGAACTGTAGGAGATGGGAGAAGGTTACATATTGGGGAGACGGCGAGGATGATTGTTAGGGAGAGGGGATGGAGAGGTTTCTTTGTGGGGTTGACGATTGGTTATGTTAAGGTTGTGCCGATGGTTGCGGTAAGCTTTTATGTTTATGAGAGAGGGAAGGGATGGTTGGGTATTTAGAGTGAAGAGTTTAGATGGGAAGTCAAGGGAAGAGAAGGGACGAGCACTTGATAGATTTTGGTGTGGTATTGTGTTTCGTGGTATTGATATTGTATGTATGTTTGTATATATGCATTTTCATTGGGAAGACGGGAAGATGGACATTCTTGGGGTATTGATCTGGTGGGAAGGACATATTGATATTAAAATTCGAAGCTTTAGAATTAGAAATGGTAGTTATGTATCATCTGGGTTGGTTCTAATATCAGCTGTTGTCGTTTTGTATTTAAGCATATAGATGTGAAATTTCTATTACGATTATAGTAGACCAAGCGGATCTTCTTTTTTTTCATTCTTTATCTTCATCCTATCTTTCCATCTTATCTCATGTTATCTCATCTCATCTCACAATGAAGAATCTGATTGAGAATTTTGATACTAGTACGACGATGAAATGGTACAAAGGCGAAGTCGTGCATCGTCTTAGAATTTTCAGCTGAGGGATTACTTGCATATTTTGTGTGTAGTTTGTGCATGGATTTTTAGGAGCAGTTTGATGTTTTTTTCTTCTTGATTCGAAGTAGAGCGAGCGGGTGAATGCATGGGGTTTGTGGATTTGTGAGATAGGGAGATAGGGAGATAGGGAATTATAATTTGAGGGGCGGAGGTGGAGGCTGAGATTGAGGTTGGAAAGAAGAGAGACGGGGAAGAGAGAGGGGAAGAGAGAGGAGTTGGTGGGTACGGAAGTGGAAAGAAGGTTATGAAGTGTGGTTGGGACCGTACAGTATTAATTTTCTACACATGTCTTGTTCTGTAGAAAGAACGGTTTCGTATCGGTGAGTCGGTATTTAATTTGTCGACTGTATTCTCAAGACTTTATTTATGCATGAGAACATATCATTTGGAATCTGTTGTACTTGTACTTTGTACCTGCTTGTATCTGCTTGTACTCATGTTTGTATAACTATATTACTCTCATCCCATCTTATCTATTCAGATACGCTTCATTCTTGTCATGTTCTATCTTATGGCATAGGTATGCTTTCATTTAATATTCCCTCTTGTCAAGTCCAATTTTACCTCCTCATCATTTTCAAGTCACCTAAGCGAGAGGTGGGACTTGATATAATTCATTGAGTTTTAACATCTTGATAATAGTTATTCTACCTTGTAGACCTTTCATTTTAAACGAACCAGTTAAGACAATGCTCGGCCGAATCTTCTATCCCGCTCTTCTCGCTCCTCCCAATCTCCCTCGCTCTCCACCCCTTTCACTCTCATCAAAAATGAAAAATTTAACTCCAAGTCAAATAGCAACACTTCTCCTCCTCTTCTCAACTATCTCTTCTCTCTTACTCAGCTCTACATTTCTCCCTCTCATCGAACGATATATTTGTAACACTTATACTCCTTCCTCTTCTCCCCTTTCTTCAGCATCTTCTGAGGTATCTTTATCGTCAGATGATATTTGTAAATCCCCACCAGTACAATCAAGGATAGCCGAGATAAATGGGATATTTCAGTTTTTGAGCTTTATTCCAGGAATATTTTTGACGGGACCTTGGGGCTGGATTGCAGGAAGATGGGGGATGAGAAGGGGGGTTGTGGGGATGGTTGCTGGGAGTGGGGTTTTGGGGGGAGTGTGGTGGGTGGTTGTTTGTGAGTTTTTTTTTTTTTCGTCTCTTCCCCAGTACTTAGATTTGAGGGAGAATTAGATTCGGGGTGAAACTATAGGTTGTGTGTTTTAAAGGTTGGAATTCGTAGAGTTGCTAATATTTGATGAGGAAATAGGTTGGAATTCTGATAGGTGGGATATTAGATGGATTTATTTGATACCGGTTTTTGATTTGATAGGGGGTGGAAAAGTGGTTATGGTTAGTTTGTTGTATACTTATATTGGTGAGGAGGTAGATTCTGAGGGTGGGAATGGGGGTTTGTATGTTTCTCTTTTATCTCTAGTGTCTTTGTACCTGGATTTACCACATTATATTTTCCTTGCATTCCCAGGCGTCTCATGTATTCTGCAACCTTTTCTTGTATCAAAATGCTGATCATAACTAATTTAGATCCTCTACCTTATATCGTCTCGTGGCTATACAACTTTTCAGTAGTTTCAAAGCTCTTTCATTCGCAGGCTTTCTGTTGAAGTATGAATACGGTGTTTGGGTTATTTGTGCGCTTGCGGTTGGATTCCGAATTCTTTCCATTGGAATTGCAATGCTTTTACCTTTGGAAAAATTCATCAAGTCAAATACCAACATACAGAGTTTAGAAAGGAATACAGGTATGGAAAGGGGGAGGTATAGAGATTCCATCGCCGAAGAAAACGAGCAAGACGACGATTTAGAAATCATACCAACTTCAACAAATCACGATACCTCATCCGTATCATCACCTACGAATACAAACTTTTTTCCATCACACACGAAACCAGATCTTCGCATTAATCCGCAAACTTCATTCCTATCTCTAGTTTTTCTCGTCACTTTTTTGCTGAAGATCCATATCCTTTACCCTCAATTCACTAGTCTTTCGCAAAATCTTCCATACAATGTTACTACAACTATTTACAGTTTTTGTTTATTGGGTTCAAGTATCCTACTAGTCTTTCTCCCACGAATCGTAAAATTCATGAATCGAAGTAGAAAATTACGAGTATTGTTTATTCGCAGCGAAGAAGGAAATGAATCGGAAATTGAAGAAAGAGAAGGAATAGAATGTAATGAAGAAAATGATTTCTTGGTTCTAAAATGGAGTTTGCTAGCTAATATTATGAGTTTGATACTCTTGGCACTTCCAACCACAAGAGGAGCAATATTCTGGTTGGCTATTGGAGGAAGTGTGATGGGGAGTCCGGTACAAGTTGCTTTACTTGCTTGGGGGGGTGGTTTAGTTTTTGATTCGAGCCTGAAAGATTCTGATAATTTTGAGGAAGAGAATAATGTGAGAGAAGGGGGATATATAACTACAGCTCGAAATTTGTTACAAGAAATGGAAACGGAAGTGGATAAAATCAATTGCAAAGGAAAAGGAAAAGGAAGATCAGAGATTGAAAAATTCTATGTGAGAATGGGAATATTGGAACAAGTAGGTGCTTGTTTGGGGACGGGAGTGTGGAGTTTAGGATTTGCAAAAGGGATGGGTGAGAATAGTGAATTTGTCGATTTTTCACGATGGGATTTAAAGGGATGGATAGATGAGAAGGGTGGGTTTGTTTTGGCAGCGGGGTTGTTGGGTTTGGGTTTGCTGGTCGCTATGAGATTGGAAAGGAGAATTGGGGGTGAGAGTCGAGATGGAAGTATCGTGCTTTGGTAGAAGTGGAAGGTGCAAGGCAGTGACTTATGTGTAACGAAGTTTGATGACCATGGATCGATAGTAGTTTTGTACCCGGGAGACGATTCCTATGATTACGATTGAATGATATATGCGATGATTTAATGAATGTGGTTCCGGTGTAGAGAATCATAGGAGTGCATGTTGTGAATAAATATTAAATTGATTCAATGTGGCATAACATAAAAAGTACCTTAACATGTTGTTCGAACCCTGCTTTCTGGAAAATACGTTGATGAACTAAAACTCTTGTAACAATCTACCAAAGAGGAAGGCGTTGACATGACTTGTTATCTCAGCTACTTTCAACATACCATTAATGTTTCAACTTCATTCATGACTACTCATATCACACTTATTACACCTCAAACCACTGTGATAAACCAAACAACTTGGACAACACAATATCATTAAGTAGTTTTACATATTACCACATTATCCATCCTTTCATCATGACTTTAAATCCGAACTCAGACGCTCTTGATATTTATGATACGTCGGATATGTTCTTTCCAGCAACTGGAAAGATTGATCTTGATGATCCAAAACATAAAGTCTTTGTACTGGAACCTGAATTTGAATATTCAACAACAGAATCACTGGTATCGTCAGATTCAGAACTTGAGGAATTCTCGACAAGACCACTGGTATCCCAGATTCCGGAACCTGAGAGTTCTTCGAAAGCAATAAAAGTAGTACCTATATTGCTAGACACGAGGGACATTGATCCTGGGACTTCTCTGAATCTGACTCCCAAAATGAACTTTAGACCATCAGGTGCAAGAATGGTCGACAACAGACTGACCTTTACGAAACTTGGTATGAAAACTTTTATTCTCATTATTTTTTGCTCAAGAAAAAACATCAAGAAAAAACACTGACAACAAATCAGAAAACAAATCAGAAGTGATGAATGCACTTGCAATTAAACTTGGACTTTCTCCCGCTCTTAAGTTTTACGATGTCTGTTCGTTTACTGGAATGAATTCACTTGAGAACATACCTCGTCCAGTCTATGCCCTTCTCTTTTCTATACCTTTCACGTCTACCTGGGATTCAATTACACGTGCAAAGGAAATGGCAAAACCACCTTATAAAGGGTGCGGACCTGATCAACCTGTGATTTGGTTCAAACAAGTAATTGCTGATGCTTGTGGTTCTATGGGTCTCTTACATTGCCTTTTAAATGGACAGGCTCATAGATATATTCTCCCCGAAACCATATTATCTAGACTCTATCAACGATCTATTCCCTTGGAACCTGATGACCGCGCAATAATTTTATATAATGACCAAAACTATGAAGACGCTCACCAGGCTATTGCTAGTTTGGGGGATAAAGCATCACCAACAGGAAAAGTCGAGAAACCGAGACGACATCTTGTGGCTTTTGTCAGGGGTGAAGACGGGTGGTTATGGGAAATGGATGGAACTAGAGGAGGACCTATTCGTAGGGAGCCAAGATTGGAAGAACATGAAGATCTTTTGACTGATGATATATTGAGATTTTGTATGGGAGGATTTGTTGATAGTGATAGTGATGAGGATACTATGTGTAGTTGCATTGCCCTTGCTAAAGATCCAACTGAGGCTGTAACTTTGCCTTTGAATTCTCTTAGTCGCGGTCATTTATATAATGAAAGAAGCGAAGGTGTAGAACCACGTACTTTTTGGGATCCAGCTTGGTATGGTACTGATCATTGGTCCCGATGATGAATTGGTTATGGGGTGAAGGTATTATAACGACCACTAGCGTTAAAAAGTAATTTTCAAACTAGCGTCTAGTATTATCAGTTCAGTCTAGAATTTTTATAGCAAGGTTAAAAAGATTTCCTCTTGTTTTCGACAGTTGAAGAAAAGTATACAAATAAGTATTGAAATTTTATGCTTCTTTTTGAACTACAACTAACCTTTTTCGGATTTGCAAAATCAATGTGATCGGATCTTCATGAATAATTCCTAAAATATAATTAGATCTATTTACTGCGTCGGGTGGGAAAATCACTACTGGGATCTGATAGGGTTGAGACTCAGTTCCGCTTAAACAATCAATACAACCTATGATACTAAATGTTGACGGGATTGTAGATTAGACTGAATCTCATACTTCGGAAGGATTGATAAACTATCGTAGGTCAGTATGGAATTACTTGTATGGTTAAAAACATGCTTATTAAATCACAAGTAACCAAGTATCCTTTCATGCCGTGAACGCCACGATACCATACCATGTCATGCACAACCACTACCGACCTCGGTCTTATATCCCCGCGTTTTCTAGGATCTTTCCCCATGGTCAAAAAATACCAAGAAAGAACAAGACAAGTGTTAATAAAATCTTTCGGACTTATACTCGGTGGTAATACACGATCAAATGATTGTGAAGTACTAGATGAAGATATCAGCCGATAAAGAAAAGGGTCCGGTAATTTGGTTCACGAGGGTAAACAACGCATAATTCAAAGATCGATACTACGCTGCTGACACTCTTTGAAACGAAATCTTCAACACTCATTTGGCAATTCAATAGGTAATCTGTAATTTCTGCAGGGCTCACTTAGTGTTCAGGTTACTTCTGTCAGATTGTCGAGTGGCTGAGGCTCAGATCTTTGTGTCTCAAGTGGTCATAAATATTCCGTAGCAATACCCCTTAATTAAAAAGAGTATACATGGATACGTGGGAAACGATCAACATTAAACTACAAACACTGTGGCTTTGATGTTGGCGTAAATGATAAGATATAATAAGTCTTCTCATAACTTTCATTCGTGGGGATCGTGTTCGCATGTTCTGGTCAGTCATATGTATTACTGCCTGCCTTCTGCCCTCCGTCTCTTGTCCAGCACAAGCTTTATGGATTCGGATATTGCAAGTCAAATTAGAAAGTACAATTCGGCGAATAAACATTGAATTCTTCAGGTCCAGGCGTGCCAAGAATTGAGATGATCAAATACTCCGGAATAGAGCATCAAATAGTCCGGACAGGTGGATTGAACTCAAGTTCTTGAGATCTGAAAAGAAATACAATGTTCCGTATTGTTCCATCATCTCGGAACTAGAACTGTTTGTGCAAAAAGAAAGTAATATCTAAGTCGAGGTAGAATCTAGTACCCCGAATTATCTGAATCGTTTCACTGAAATGAGAAATTGGAAGTTTCGCAATTGTCAGACTGAAATCCGGACTATTGGGACACTACCCCGGATTTTCGCACATGGTTTTGATATCAGAAGATACCTTGATTACGTTACAACCTTTCGCTGTGTTTTTTTTGTAACTCTGATGAGCAAGGAAGCATGTTACACTCACAAGACGGAAATGATTTTTAAACTCGGCGGTGTGGTTCATGGCAAGTGATCTAATCAAACACTCATTCTCGTCTTGGGAAAGTGATAGCTTTTTCTATAGTGAGCATATAAGTGCTCATCTTGTCCACTTTAGATCTTCTAATGGCAGATCTTACACTCCTTCTGATTTGACTCTTGAATTTCCCTTCCTTAAAGCGTAATATTCACTGGCTTTTACAGCCTCTGCGAATTCTTGTGTAATCATCTTCATTCCACACATCTATCCTTGATCAATCAAGATGTCTCCTAGATCTACCTTCCTTTACACGAATCTCTTACTATCCTTACCTCTCACAATTACTGCTCTTGCTCCATATATTCAAGGAACCTATCAGCAGTATGCAACTGCTACCTATAACCTTAAGGACACTTACAACTCTGCCAACTTCTTCTCTTCATTTAGCTTCTTCACGGGTGAAGATCCTACTCATGGATATGTATCATATCAATCTCAATCAGCTGCCTCGGCACAAGGTCTCATCAACACCAATTATGGCCAGGTCTACTTAGGTGTTGATCATAAAACGGTTAACCCTTCAGCTGGTCGTGCATCAGTCAGACTTACGAGTAATAAGGCATATAATCATGGTCTTTTCATTGCTGATATTGCCCATATGCCTGGATCAATCTGCGGAGTGTGGCCCGCTTGTGAGTAATTCTTTCGAGAAGTTTAGGTTCCATGGTTGACTGATACTTCTTCTAGTTTGGCTCGTTGGTCCTAATTGGCCATTTGGAGGGTAAGTTCTTTCGCGTCTTTCTTTTCTCTCGCTTATACTCGGACTTCTCCACCACACCTGAAATTCTAACTATATCCTAGAGAAATCGACGTCATCGAAGGTGTTAATCTCGCCGGCACAAACAGCATGACCTTACACACCGGACCCGGCTGCGTAATCAATACAGCTGGTTCTCAACCCGGTATTACCCTGAGCGATCCGAATTGCAATTCTAACAGCGGCTACAATGGATGCGGTGTGCTTACTAATAAAGCCAATTCCTACGGAAATGGTTTCAACTCTGTCGGTGGTGGTGTCTATGCCATGCAATGGGAATCCTCCGGTATCTATGTCTGGTTCTGGCCTAGAGGTAGTGTACCCGCTGATGTCACTGCCGGAAAACCCGTAACGGGTAATTGGGGATTACCACTTGTGGCATTCAATGGAGGAAGTGGGTGTAATATTGATAGTTTCTTTGCGAATCAACAAATTGTTTTCGATACGACATTCTGTGGGGACTGGGCGGGATCTGTTTGGTCGAGCGGGAATTGCGCTAGTGTTGCGAGTACATGTAACGCCTATGTAGGAGCGAATCCTGCGGCGTTTGCGCCAGCTTATTGGTTGATTAATTCGGTTAAGGTTTATCAACAATAGGGGCTGTATAGGGTGATTAGAAGAGTTGGAGATGAGTTAGAAGAGTTGGAGAAGAGTTGGAGATGAGTTAGAAGAGTTGGAGATGAGTTGGAGTTAAGTGAGGGATGTAGAGTTGAAGGCTAGGGGGGAAGGTCAGGGTGTAATTTTTGCTGAACGATGATTCATGTCGAGTATTATGACATGATGAGATTAGATAGGACAGCTAGTGCGTTATTTTTGTGGCTGTCTAGTAGACTTCTATATGGGACGAAGACGAAGACATGATTGGAGGTACAGTCGCTACAATATTTGCTGACGCATTTGAAGATTTATGCATAAAGTATATAGATTTTGATTTCTGTGTATATAGTAAGGTATCAGATTCGTTTCTAACTTATTTCAATACGTGCAAGTTATCGCGCTGATGAAGCTTGTTTGCCAGGACTCAATAATGGCACGATCTATTCGCTCCTCCCCGACCCCTGTTTGAATGGGAATACATTTCTGAGTTATTACCTCCCCGTTGGAATGGAAAGATGATTATGATTATGTAGAATTCGTCTTCTGAAAATCAAGCAAGAATTCTCTCGTCTAGAATCATCGTTATGCATAATCTCCGTCATCTAGTTTTGAAGTGTCTGCACTCGCACTTCAAAGTTTAATAGTATTTCAAGTGGGGCCTTGGTACCCTTTAATGAACCGTATTTTTATCATTGCATACAAGTTTGTTTGAACAATAGCTATGCATTGATTTTTTTCATTCGATCGATACCTAGGTAGTGATATCGATAGACTCTGAGTTGTCGCTTACTAGACAGATGAGCCCAATTGGCAGTAACCATACACCGCCAAATGTTAGGAATTCCTCGTACTTGGATCCGAATGTTCAATAACTCGCCAAAGATTGATTGTAGCCGGTTTCCTTGTAGAGATGATTCTATTCAAAACCGCCTGCTTCTAATCATATCATAATCACTTGAATTCCGCAAGACTCTTTCCATTTCCCCTTCCATTCCCACTTCTTAGGCCACCTCCTTCCAAAACTTTCTTAACAACTCTCCCTAATCTCACAGTACCCTCTTCTAAATCATTCGGCTCCTCCCACGAAAAACAAAGTCTCAATCCCCTAGACAACTTCACACTCTCATCCCCTTGCACCTCGAAAATGCTTCCTTTAGCTACCACAAGATTTTCATCTTCCAATGCGATCTGCGCTACCAAATCACCATCAATTCCATCTGGCAAATTCAACCAGATGAAATAGCCTCCAAAGACTTTTGTTTCACCCGATTCCATTCCCGTGTTTTCAACCGTCACACCTAATGGACCTAATTCCCTCTCAATCGCTCTCATCATTCTCTCACATCTCTCCTTATAAGCAGGTTGAAGTACTCCCTCAATATGTTTCATCAAATCTCCCGATCTTAAAACTTGATCAATAATAGTAGCAGTCAACTGACTTGCGCATCCACCGCTTCTCGAACTACCCACTAGACTCAATCCTAACGCGAATTTGGGAGTTGCTTCAGCCCATCCGGTACGAACACCTGGTCCTGCTATTTTACTGAATGAGCCGTTACTTACTGCATTTCCGAAACTGGCTGCATCAGGGATAGGTTCGAGTGTACGGTCGATATCGACCAGACGGGGAAGTAAAGCCTTTTTGAGAGGAGCATCAGATGAAGATGATGATGTAGACCATTGGAGAAAATCATAGACATCATCTGTGACGATTAATGCATCGTATTTGCGAGCCAGTTTAACCAGAGAAGTGCGACATGATAGTGTCATTGTTTTTCCAGACGGATTTGAAAAGGTTGGGACGCAGTAGATAATGTTTTTGTAGATCTTACCCCATGGCCTCGATTTTGAGTCTTTGATAGGCTATCCACGTTTGTTAGCGTCATTCCTTGCTATTATGTCATATACCAAATTTCATAACTCTAGAATACTGGTAGACATCATCATGTTTCAAATCACGTGAAATAACTAACATACCTCGACACCATTATCCTCCTTGCCTGCCTCCTTCATCATTCTTTCCAATCCTTCCAAATCCACCCCCTCATCACCCTCCCCAACAGCTCTCACTCTCAATCCACTATCATCAAAGATTCTCCCCGCCAAAAAATACCCTGGCGTAACCATCCATACTCTCGTAACTAGTGGATCTGTATATGTCTGTAATATACACGCTAGATTTTGCGATGCTCCTCCTGTAATACATATCCGATCTGCTTCTGGACTTGTCTGTGTACCTTGATTATCTTTATTCAATGGTTCCCGATCATTCTTTCCTGCGTTTGAGTTGGAGCCAGAAGAAGGATAATACTCAGAGTAAAACTCTCGAAGCCATATCGCAACACTCTCCCTCATACTTGATGGTCCTGGATCCGGTCCATATAATAATCCCGGATTAGCTAGATCTGGGTTTGTGAGGACTTTATTTGCTGCATTCTGAATGTACGAAGTGGGAAGAAGAGAAATATTAGGCCAGCCTCTCAGTAGATTAATCTGTTTCTTTGGTGGATAAATCATAGGTTTAGATACAGAGGGATAATTTTTGGTCATGATGGATGTATAATGTGGTTGTTGAGGTAGACAGGTATTTGATGTTTGATATCTGATGGTACCTACCAGTAGGTATGATATAATAATGTGCGCACGGACTCATAAAGCACCCCTTAGCTTTACAAATCAACTTGATAAATCATGATCATTTCAGGATACCACGGATACCTAGTACGAGTACATCTGATCCTTTTTAAAATGGAGCTCACTCTGATTTGACTCATAGTAAACCATCAATCTAGATTTCAATATGTTCAGAGGGGTATTGGAGGGGTTGTATGGCTACGAATTTCAATCATTCCCGTTGAGAATAGTGCGGCCTTTATCGAGCAGAAGTGGGGTTTGATGATGGATGACAGGGAGAAAGATAAAAGGATATTTGTAGTTAATAATTGATAATTTATAGGAAACAAAGAAACGTTTCTGTGTGTCTATTTTGCGATTGGTTTGGATATATCAATATTGAATATATTATACCATGAAGTTTGTTGCCCTGGTATCATTCATCAAAAAGATTGAAACATGATTCCATTCGGGTGATTGAGTGTATCGCTTTCATCATTAACATAGAAATCACATCATATTCATCATTTTTCATCAAAAGTTTGTATATGTTTTCATGATTTTAAATATTTTATTCATCTGAAAATTGTGTTATGAAGCCATTTCCATTTGGCATTGCTGTCATCCCGAATGTACAGCCATAGAGCAAAACATATTGCAATAAAGTACTTATGATTGAGAGTTTCTTAGGAATCCTCATGAATATTTCAATGTCCAGATGATCCCTTTTTGTTACCCCTCATATCGTCGTAAATAATGACCTTCATGTCATCTAAACCTATGCCTATGCCTCTCGAAAAACAGTAAGAAGTAAGTCATGACTGCGTGCAAATGTACATTGCGATCCATAATGCAACCCAAATTGCTTGATGATCGCTGACGAGACAATAACCCACTTATGAGGGTTTCGAAGTTACAAGTGTAGATATTTTGAAGGAAAAAGTGTTGTGTAGAAAGAAAAAGGGTGCTCCTATAAATACACGTTAAAGGTTCAATATTCGTGAAAGAATATGATGACCATTATTGTGTCTTCTTGAACTATTCTGGCATTTAAGTGTGAACTGGTGTGGCAGCATGGCGGTTCCAGCTAGTATTATTCCCAAATCCTCTTCCACCACGGCCACGCCCAGAAGTGTTGTTTGTATTTGAAGATTGGGTTTCACGAGGGGTGGAGGAAGAGCCATTGTTGCTATCTCTTCCACCACGGCTACCTCTTGGATGAGTTGTCGAAGTTTGTCTTGATCCGCCGCGTCCACGTCGCGGGTTGCTTCTAGTTCGAGGTAGTTGTAGTTGAACCAATTTAGATTTTTCCTGACCGGGTAGCAAAATTACAAGAGAACCGACATTGTTGCTGACCTCCAGTGGAAATTGCATTGATTCTGTGGATGTTGTATCAGACATGAGGAACTTTCGAGGAATATTTCTTGGAGGGGGAGCAAGTTGAAAGGCGTTTGGTGGCGTAGTTTGTGGCATTTTAATGACAGGTAACGAGCCCATCTCTTGTTCCTCAAAGCATTCCTCCGCAGCCGGTTTCGTGTCGAGTGATTCTTGTTCGCCAATCAAATTATCGTTGACGGAGCCAGGAAGGGAAACCACAGTGGCGGTAGAAGTTTGTGACTCTGATGAATGATCGAATGCGCGTCTGCTAGAAGAATCGACAGCAAGAGCGTGAGTTCTTGGTGGAGATTTCTTGCCGAACAATTGATCAATTTTTTCCTTCCACTCTCCTGTTTGGGTGGATGAAGGTGCACCTCTGCGAATGTCGTAAGAAGTTGACCCAGCCCGCGCGAGTCCTTGACGGGCTACCATACCAGGAATTTGACTGATGGCAGGAACTGCAGGGGCTGCGGCTGCGGCTGCAAAAGAGGTTGGGCGGGGAGGAGCAATTGGTGCAACGATGGTCGGAGGTGGCAATCTAACCACAGGTAATGGAGGTGGTAGAGCAACATGTGGACGTGCAAAGTCACTATCATAAGCCGGGTGACCATCCATGGTAGGTGGAGGTGGAGATGGAGATGATGATCGTTCAAACCCATGGCCATTCATCTCTTCGAGGCGAACATCGCGATTGTGGCTCGGGAAGAACTTCGACTCTCGATGTGTACCTGATGCGTTAGTCTCTTGACCCGGCCATGCATTGTTGTTGTACTGTGTTCGAGACAAATCGGGTCGAGCATTGCCGTGAGAAGCATTTTCTGTCAAAACTGAAGGATTCGACAATCTCCCATCAACTAAAGCAGTCGAAACCTTCTTCGTCTTACTTCTTGTGCCATCTTCATTTAATGTAACTTGCTTCCAGGTGTCTTCGTAGACAGGCTGGGGAAGCTCCTCTACAATACCGGCTGCTTCTAATTCACGTTGGCGCTCCATTTCCTCCTGATGTTGTTGATGAAGAATTGCATCCTCTTGTGATATTCTATCAGGTACACCACCCCAAACTTGTCTAGCCATAGCTTTTCGCTGTTCATCCTCGTATGATCTTGGTGGTTGAGATACTCTGTTCGCCGACGGAGGCCCGATTGGAGGTGGTCGGGAGTTGTATTGGTTTTGACCACGATTTGCCTGATAGGAACCATTACCACGGTTTGCGCCAGGTGGTCCAATTGGTCCTGGATGAGCAGATGAATGAGGCATATCTGAGAGTGATGGGCGAGACATCTCAGGAAGCCTATTCAATTCTGGATTAAAAGTACCGTTTCCAATTGTTTTTTCATTTGTGGGAGGTCCCCAAATCCGCGAAGATGAATTTTGTGGTGGTGGGGGCGCAGCCGACCATGAAGTGAATCTATCAGCCGGGTAATTTGAAGCTGAATTTCTCTGCCATGATTGTGGATTTCGGTTATCGGGCATAGTTTGTTGCGTAGGCGCCGAAGCACTTGGCTGGAAGACACCATTTGATCGTGATTCGGAGCCTGTAGAATTTCCTTCAATGTGACTTGCATCATCATTTTCATTCGTGATTTCCGATTTATGCACGTGAGCATCATTAGAGGGTTCCGTTTCCGTCGATTTCGTCAGAACAGGTGTTTTTCCTTCGCGGGCTTGAATTGAGGTAGGAACGCTTTCCTCTTTGATCGGCTCGTCCTTAACCTTTTTCTTCTCTGGAGGTGGGCCCATCGCTTCAAGCTTGATTCGAATACGCTCCTTTCTCTCAGCCTCCTCTTTGGCTTCAGCCTCTTGTCTTCTCTTGATCGCAAGTTCACGAGTTCGTCTCATGATAATCTTTTGTTCTTCCAAAGCATCATCGTCACGTGCGGCGCCCACTGGTGGGCCCTGTGGCGGACCTTGACCATGCATGTGCATATCACCCGAACCTGAAGCAAGTTGTCCATAAGTAGAATGAGGAGATGCATGGCTAACAGCTGGCGATGCGCGAGATTGCCATGGTTGACTTTGGTTTTGATAACCTCGTTGCTGATGTTGCTGATGTTGCTGATTTGGATAATTCTGACCAGACGGGGAGAAATTTCTCGGCGAAGACGGCGCATCACTTACAGCTGCCAATGAGCCTCTGCGTGCGTTTAACATTTCGTGGGGTGGTGGCATATCATGACCGCGGCTCATACGCCTAGCAAAATTTCCACTTCCCCCACTAACGTTAGAAGAAGTGCGACGGCGTCCATAATTGCCTTGTTGCGCACTCGTGTGATGAGTTTGAAAAGCGGCAGATGGCTCTGCGGGTCCATCTTGATGCGATGGTCTTTGAAGCACTGCAGGACCACGAGATTGTCCATCGGATCTAGAAACTCCACGTCGACCCTCATTAACAGGTTCATACCGACCAGATTGCGAATTGTAGAGCTCCCGATTAGCATGTGCGTTGCTTTCTCTCCATGTTCGGCTGAAATCATCGGCCGCAATTTCCTTCGCAGGTGGTTGTGGCATACCAGAAAATCCATGAGGATCGCGTTGGTTGAATCTGTTTTGCTGTGATTGTTGGGGAACGTCAATCGCGACAGGGGCCACTTTTTCGACTGGAGGAAGTTGAGCCCATGGAGATTTGACAGGTGTTGGAGGCCCAGGTGGTTTTGCAACGAGAGTAGGTTTTTCGGGAGCACCTTTGAGCACCAATCCAGCTTTTCCGGACCCAAGTCGAGGAGCAGGAGCAGCTATCGCCTGGGGTGCTGGTGATTTTGATGGCTTTGGTGGGGGTTCGGTTTTTTTAATTTCCTTTACAACTGGCGCAGGCTCTGGTACGGGTTCGGGAGGTGGAGGGGGTGCATCATCTGCGTGCGGTAGAGTAATTTTCGTGCCATCCGTCCATTCAATTGATTCAGGTGCCCAATCATCATCGTCGTCGTCGATATCTGCCCAGTTTGCCTGCTTACCAGGGTCGTCGGATTGTAATCTAGTCGCTAAATGAATACCATAACGTTGCTTGAGTTCTTCATCCGTGAATCGCTTTGGCTCTGGTGGGGCAGCAGCTATCATATGTTAGAATATTCCCCCTTTCAACATATTGTGTAACATACGTCTATTCTTGTTCCACACGGCACTCGCATCCGGAGCACCACCAGCTTTCCCACCATTTGCGGTAGTTGAAGCTCGTGGAGTTGAATCACGGAGGCCACTGCCTGATTTCGCGACCAATCTAGGTTTTGGTGTAGTTGAGGTTGAAGCCGTGAGAGTTGTTGGCGCGGTACTAGAAACTGCAGGACCTTTCTCTCCAGCCTTCGATGGGACTGCAGCCGTGGAAGCCTTCGATGCCAAAAATGTCTTGTTTACTGAAACTGCCTTGAAAGATGGAACTGGTTTCTTAAGGGTCGAGGTTGTTCGAATATGACTACCTTTGTCATCACCAATTTTCGAGGTTTCCGCTTTTGTAGCTTCAGTATCCGATCCTCCATTAACACTGACCTCCGCCGAGTTATTGTTGGTGACTTCGAGAGAATCTGAATCCTGTTTACTTCCATCTTTATCCGCAGTCGCTCCATCTACAGAGAGAAATTTGTCGGAGGGGACATCTTGACTCTTAGTTTCAGTAGTGTTCTAGGCGCATGTCAGCATTTTTCGATTAACTTTAAGGGATCGTTCAATATTTAGACTAACTAGCTCATGATCAGGAGTTTTAGATGACGTCGCGAAGTTCTGAGGAGTGGCTTCAGTTGCCATCATACGTCTTCAAAATGTTTATTTGGTATCGAAGTAACTGCGCATACGTTGACCCGATCGTATTCCGTGAATGTACAAGCTTTCTAAACCTTGAAGATGTGAATATGGTGGGGGGAATTCGTTTTCGTAAAATGTGAGGTTGTCTTGCGACAAATTAGGTAGGATATCCTCAATAAAGGCGGTCGCAATATCTTATATCTTGGGTAACTGAAATCCGGAGAAGTAGAAGAAGGGAGGAGTCAATGGGAGGAAATAGGGAAGTTGATTTATCTTCTTGCGGGAGACTTTCATACGATACGGACACTATTCTGTATCATGTCGAAGTTTAAGGTACGGGCCATTCAAAATATCATTCTAACCTATTTAGGTAGTAGCGTGATAATGCTAAGCGTTAGCGTTTGAATCTCCTCGAGGCTGAAGTGAATTTTAATATGAACAAAAAAAAGGTCAGTGTGTGTGTGCACCCCTTGGTAATGACATGTTGTGAATCAGTCATATATCACTTCTTTATCTTTGTTGATATGATAAATTTCTATAAAATTCAAATTCGGATCAATGCAATATAAAATAACACACAGAGGTACTTCCAATGAAATGTACTCACCTCATCGTTTTGATATCGAACGAAAGTCAGGTGGTAAGGTTCTCTGTATTCTCACAACTGCAATAAGGTTATCTTACGGTTTTGGAGTCACAGCTACATCGGCTGCTTTATCCATGAGATAACCCAAAACATATAGGTAGGACAAACTCGGGGTGACACATGCGACTGTTACATTGCGAAAAGCGATGGGCCAGTCAATTTTCGTGATGTAGTAATGAGATTTTGAATGGTTTTGAACTCATTTCCTCCCACGGCACAGTTCCTTCAAATTTTAGTACGTCGAAGACTGTTCATAGGGTATAGCTGTGATAGCAAAGGCAAAGGTATGGAATGAAGGTGCAGTCTAACATCTCCTGGTGGGATTATTGCCTGTTATCCCTAAAAACTTCGATATAGGAGATGCAAACATGTACCTCATAAATCTCAAGAGGTTTCGAATTAGGTATGTGTGGTGGCCATCGCCTTGCCTATGTAGTTGTGCTATGTAAGTGTAGGCTTGTCGAGTTGGAATGGGCTTCCACCACACGGGCTCGAGACAGGGTAATCATTGCTAGGGTTGTTTGAGGGCACAAATTGCGTCACACCCATTATAATGACCACAACGCATGAGATCCAACTAACGGCTTGTCTGGTATTCATCTATTCCTTTCCTTATTTACACCCAAGTAACACAATGCCCGCGTATGTTCTCCATCGACCTTCTCTCCTTAATCATCCATCTAGTGAGCATTGTTCTTGTGGTGACCTGACCCGTATTGTTAGTTGTCTAGTAATTCACAGAAATCCAAAGATGTAAAGGCTTACGCAAGTGGAAGTAGTAGTTTTGAGCATAACCAATACCAACCAAAAAGATCAAGGCGTGAATGATAGGTGTGGCAGAAGGGTTCTTTCCAAAGTGCTTGGCTTGGTATCTACCCAACAATCCCTTTGCCTTAACCTCTGGTGCTGGTCCACGGGGAAGTTTCTCGTAGAAGCTAACTACACGTTGCATACGGGCAGCATCTTTGGCAGCTCCGAGTCCCTAGTCCATCGTTAGACATGATATTTATGCGACTAATATTTCGGGGGTTGTGGTGGTCGATGGAAAGCCTGAGAGATAGGGAACAAAAACGAGTAGCGGAGAAATATAACTTACAGATGGAGAGGCAACCTAGTCTCGAGTTAGTTCGGCTCAAGAGTGAGAAGTGTGGAGGGGTATAGAGGACATACCTTGGGGGGGATGAGGGTGGAAAGAGCTCTGCGTGTAACGAAACTCATCTTGGAGACTACCACAAAAAATCAGCCCAATTGATCTTTGCGCAATAAGCAATGTCAGTAATTGTATGCTCTGCAATAACACATACCTTTTCTGACGTCGTGATGAAATCTAGGAACGGTGAATTGATGTTGTCTTCAACCTTCCCTCAAATCTCGTTCCGAAAGCCTCCACTAGTGCGCTTATGTAAGCACATCCCGGAGCCTCAAGGAACCTCGAAATCAAACATCCAATAATCTTCCCCTCAATTGCGACTTACTATACACAATATGTCACTCCTCCGTCCTTCAATCGCAGGGCGATTACTGCGCGCAACAGCTCCCACTGGGCTGCGCTCCATACCAAATGGAGTGAGATGCGAATCTGGTGTTCCTCTCACACCTACGAACATGCCAAACCCTAAACGTAAAGAAGGAGAATCATCGCTGATCAACCACCCACAATCAAAGGATACACTGGTTAAGCATAACCAACCAGATTACGGAGTGGAGGTTGACCAAGCTGCTTCGTGAGTTCTCCATGGGGAATGCAACAAGAAATTGTGTATTGGAAGGAAGGACAGTTACTGATGGTATACTGGCAGATTGTTCACACCAATCCCAAAGCGTGTTATGAATGGTAGCGAAGAGGGAGATGTTCTGCCGGCTGCAGTCTTATCTGGTGCTCCTATTGAGTTGCAAGCTCGGACAGTTCGGTATGTTCGCCATCAACATCAAGCCTTACATGACGATCACACCAATGTCCAAATTCCCGAGTAAATAACTGATACAAACTTAACTAGCATCTATCGACCTGCTAAAACCGCCACACAATCCGGTGATTGGCATGGTCACCACTGGCGTATGGACTGGGACATTTTGTCCAAGGGCCACCGTTGGGAAAATCCTCTTATGGGTTGGCAATCATCGGCCGATTTCATGCAAGGCACAAATGTCAATTTCAAAACCAAAGAGGATGCTATTAGGTTTGCAGAGAAGCAGGGTTATGAGTATTTCGTTCAAGAGCCAAATGTTAGGAAGGTTGCGCCAAAGGCATATGCAAACAACTTCTTATGGAGTGATAAGAAGTTGAAGCATATCAGGACAAAGTAGAGGATGCATGGGCATGGCGAGAATAAATGAGAAAATTTGGGCTGGGGGGCAGGAGACTGTAAATATCCGGATGAGCGAGGCAGACATGTTTAGCTGCTTGAATTGAAGATGGATTTATGATTGAATTCTTATCCGTTTAGCGAAAAGTGGTGAAAAGCATTGGGATTTTCCTACGCTCTGTCGAAATAGCGACGACGAGGACCATCAGATTGGCCAAGGCGCACACTTAGTTGCAAGTACATGAGTGGCGTAAAGTTGGTAGCCAGGACTTCTGTTCAGTCCTACTGTTTCTAGAGCTTGTTGTCCTTGATGTCGCGCGTTATCCCGCAGTCCTTTGCCACAGATATCATTCCTCGGTATATTGCATTCTTCGATAACTTCTCTACTCATACATAACCTTCTTCCCTTCTCCTACTACTAGGAAGTGATCAAGAGGGAAGTGATTCAAGACCACCTTCTTACCTGATCAACACGGTTCTTCTTACTTTGCACTCCCTAGAAGATATTCATTTGCCGCCACCAAAGCCAGCCTGGAAAGAAGTTTAACGAAGCTTCTACTCCTTCATGGCAATAAGTTTTGTTGCATATCGCATTTCCCAAGGTAAGGCCCCCTTTCGACCACCAACTTCAGAATCGCAAAATTATTTGCAAAGCTCCAAACGATATACTCGTCAATGAAAACCGCAAAATAAATTCATAACATAAAACTTACAAGTATAGAATGCCCGTTTCACGTGTAATAGATTTTGAAAAACAGAATATGATTTGCCCTTCTTCAAATGGAAATAGAGTTTCCTCAAGCGATGAAATGTCTGTCTTGTTGCATATCGCACATTAAAATGAGATCTGATTTTCGAATCCATATAAAATATTCTACAGACGTTCAGTCCTCTTGACAATTATATATACGGTATGGGCAATATCAAAATTAGGATTCTAATCTAAAATCATCCCGAACAGATCAGAAAAAAAGTAGATACTCGTTCTTAAAGACAAATGATAGAAATGTCAGGTCATGAAATGAAGCCAAAAAGCGAAGAACCTTAATGAGCGCTAGTGATATCAGAAAGTGGTATGTTGCACATCGCAAAGTTTCATAAATACTATTTTCAATAATGCAAATCACATTTCCTACGGTTCAAGTCAATGCTGAATTTGCTGTATTTTCAGTATCATGATTTAGTCAAGTTTTGAGATTACAACAATGAGTAATGAATTTATGGTAGGATCTTTTGTCGCCGAATATGAAGGTCGAGCAGAAGAAATGAAATTGCAGGCTTGATGAATGAGAATTGGTCCCGATGATTCGAAAAGGGTGAACATTGACTGATAGATTGTGCAAACATATCCAAGATTTATGCGTTCGGGGTTTTCGGCTTGGTGTATCGGAATTATTGTTGTGGCTATGATGTGACTTGAGGAAGGTATGGCCGTCATTTCTATAGTATCTGGAATGAGGTAGGTAGATCATCTAAACATTAGCCGCATTTTCTGCACCTTCCAAATTTTAAATATTATCCTGAGTATTGACATGTAGCATCAAGCACCTATGATCATCCTCAAACTGTACCGCATAGTCGAAGACAAGTCGGTTCCCATCTGCTATTTACAATTGACACGTCAATGACATGGAAAGATCTTATTAATTTTCAATAATTATAAACACTATCGTTCACAGAGAGAGTGTTTTTGAAAGATAACATATTCGTCAACCCCGCATTCAATCCCTCGCTCACAAATCCTAAGATTTCTTCCACCGCGTCACTTTCCGGGATATTCGTCTCACCTTGACCATTGGATGTTTTCATTGCTTACTCCGGTTCCCAGAAAGGTACAGCCGTTTAAACTCTCAAAAATAACCACTAGTGAAATCCATGCTGGAAGGGAGTCATGGGCAGTGAGAAATGTTATGAGCTGGCTGTAGAAGTGTGGCCACAATTCATCGTCAAATTTTATATATTGGCGAAAAGAAGGAAAAGAGAACTCGGGGTATAAACAGTTCGGTGGCAAATCAATAAATAACTAGCGAAGGCAGTAAAGATGAGAGTGTTATTCTTGCAAGTTGATAGAGGAGCATACTTCGGGCAGAATCATTCGTGTACAATAGTAATTTTGAATTCACATAATTCCGGGCTCGGATGGAAGAAAGTGGTCGGATTCATCGAAAGTCGTTGAAAAAATGTCATGGGTAAAACAGCCAGACAGGGCAGCTGATGGGTGAACGTAGGGCACGAACTGATTTGACCTTTCTGGCGATATCCCATCAATACTAGTAGGAATTGGTATGTATTGTACTAAATTTTGAGAATTGCCCACCCATTTCCCATGGCCACTCCTGAAATCGTGTCCTTTAAAACTTATAACAATTGTATGCGCAGTGATTCTGTGGTGGAATGTAAATTTGGTACCAAGCTTGGATAGAGACAAGGAGATCAGCGTTGCATCCTCATTGTCTTCAGTGCGATCAAGCGTCAACTCAGGCCTCTGACATAAAAGTCTTCGAACAAGACTTCCACATCCATTCTTGTTGGCGTGAAGGATCATTTCTTTCCTGCCCGAGGACCGAGCAAGAGGTAAGATTATGCTCGTTGTGGTACAAAATTATTCCCTTTGAAGGTCGTACTGTCAACTTGAATTTCGGACGTGCTTGTGATTTATTCATGAAAATATAGATATTCTTGAACTTCGCCCTTTAGTTTCAAGTGTCAATGAATAGGCACTACCTAGTCGTCTCAAACACTTTTTTCTCTAGACGGATGCTACTCCATGCCTCCAATTCGAATCTGCCTCTTGGAACTTCCAAGAAGCGAGGTAAAAATATGACTGTATAAAAAGCTATTCTTTTCGGTCCACGCACTTTGTGTTACCTTTACATCTCGATTACGGCTCATAGATGACTTAGAAACTTTTCTGTAACACAAATACTTTACACTTTTTATACTCATGCATATCCATAAAGAAGACCCCTCAAGGTGCGCTCGATTTGTTACATCATACATGTTAAATGACAGGGGTGGAAGTTGAGGTTTAGCGCTTGTTTCACTAGCGAGATAAGTTTAAGCGCGCCTCGGCGTCTTATTGATTGTTGAATCTCGAAAGTTTATCGACAAGCAGCAATACCTACCTTGCCATCTTCGAAATGGACGACCTTGAATCTCTCGAAATCCTTTCTTTGGTCCAGAGAGTGGCCTCTGAACTGCATAATCATCTGGGAATAAGTGATAAAACCCTCGCCGAATTCGTTATTGCGCAACGTACAGAATGCAGTTCTCTCGAAGAATTCCAGAAGAAGCTCGAAGCAATTGGCGGAGACTTTCCTCAAAGTTTAGTCGAGAGTGTGGATCGCCTGGTTTCGACGATGCATCCGAAGTTCAAAGGTAGCAAAGGTAGAAATGGCGCATCGGCTGAAAATGGGAACCTCAAAGTTGAAGAGAAAACGAAGGTCTTTAAAGGTCTGGCATTACCCGACAAGAAACCAGCATGGCAAGACGAAGACGAATACTCGAAAGACCACACGATGAATGGAACTGATGCAATTGACGATACCCTTGCATTATTAGAAGGTCTGGCACCCAAGGCGCAACCTGTTGATGATACACTTGCCTTACTAGAAGGTTTAGCACCCAAGGCGCAACCGGTGAAGCTTGAAAGAGAAAATAGAAAACGAAGTAGGAGTCCAGATCAAGATTATGACAGAGGACGAAGTCGCAGAGATAAGCATAGATCTAGATCACGGTCCGGAGATGAACCAAGGAGGCGTCGAAAGCACGAATACGAAGAAGACGAATTTGGGAGGACGCGAAAGAGTCACAAAAGTAGCCGGAGGAAAAGAGATGATGATAATTACAAACGACCACGTACTCCCGAAATTGATGATGAGGTTATTTTACAGAAGATTTATGACGGCCATGTCACTAGTGTCAAGGATTTCGGTGCTTTTGTTAATATACACGGTGTAAAGGGAAAGGTTGATGGACTTGTGCATGTTTCGGCATTGGTGGAAGGGCAACGAGTGAATCACCCATCGGATCTTGTTTCGCGAAACCAACCTGTCAAGGTCAAAGTTATCAAAGTAGAGGGCAACAGAATCGGACTTTCAATGAAGGAGGTTGATCAAGAAACTGGGATGGATTTGGCCCCCCAAGAGAAATTTCATTCTGGGGCTAACAGTGCTCCTCTTGGTAGCAAGAATGAGTATGGTTTAATCGATGAGCCTGTGGCGGTATTCGAAGGACAAATGTCGCGAAATTCGAGGAAGAACAAGAAGAGGATGACATCTCCTGAAAGATGGGAGATTCGACAACTGATCGCATCCGGCGTGGTAAAAGCATCGGATTACCCAGATCTAGACGAAGACTATAATGCGACACTGAACGGCGAGGGAGAAATGGAGCTTGAAGAAGATGTTGATATTGAGATTCGAGAAGAAGAGCCTCCTTTCTTGACCGGGCAAACGAAACAGTCTTTGGAGTTGTCTCCAATCAGAGTCGTAAAGGCTCCTGATGGCTCACTTAATCGCGCTGCTATGGCAGGTACGACTCTAGCTAAAGACCGTAGGGAATTGAAACAACAAGAAGCTCAAGACAAAGCTACGGAGGATGGAGCGAAGGTTGATCTTTCTGCCCAATGGAATGATCCGATGGCGAATCCAGACCAGAGACAGTTTGCTAGTGATCTTAGAACTGCAAAACAACAAGCACCCAGTAGTGAAGTTGTGCCTGCTTGGAAGAAGGCTACTCAGAATAAGAATGAACCTCTAGGTCGCCGTACGGATATGTCCATCAAAGATCAAAGAGAGTCGCTCCCAGTGTTCAGATTCCGATCTGAATTAATCAAAGCTGTTCATGAGAATCAACTTTTGATCGTGGTTGGTGATACTGGTTCAGGAAAGACGACACAATTAACTCAATATTTAGCAGAGGCTGGCTTTGCTAACAATGGCATAATTGGTTGTACCCAGCCACGTCGTGTTGCTGCAATGTCTGTTGCAAAGCGTGTCTCGGAAGAAGTTGGTTGTGAGCTCGGTCAAGAGGTTGGATACACTATTCGATTCGAAGATTGTACTAGTCCAGCCACGAAGATCAAGTACATGACAGACGGAATGTTACAGAGAGAAGTTTTAATGGATCCTGATTTAAAACGATATTCGGTTATCATGCTGGACGAAGCTCACGAACGTACCATCTCTACAGATGTTCTCTTCGCATTGCTGAAGAAAACTATCAAACGTCGACCAGATCTAAAAATCATCATCACATCTGCGACTCTTGATGCTGACAAATTTTCGTCATACTTTAATGAGTGTCCCATTTTCTCTATTCCTGGTCGAACTTTCCCTGTAGAGGTCATGTATTCAAGGGAGCCCGAATCTGATTATCTTGATGCTGCTCTGGTCACGGTTATGCAAATTCATTTGACAGAACCTCCTGGAGATATTTTACTCTTCTTAACTGGTAGTGAGGAGATTGACACGTCTTGTGAAATTCTTTACGAGCGTATGAAAGCACTTGGACCTAGTGTTCCGGAGTTAATTATTCTTCCTGTCTATGCCTCACTTCCTACAGAGTTGCAGAGTAAGATCTTTGACCCCGCACCTCCTGGAGCTCGAAAGGTGGTGATTGCTACCAATATCGCCGAAACTTCTATTACTATCGATCATATTTATTATGTCATTGATCCTGGATTTGTCAAGCAGAATGCTTACGATCCAAAACTCGGTATGGACTCGTTGATAGTTACCCCAATTTCTCAAGCACAGGCCAAACAGCGTGCAGGACGTGCTGGAAGAACAGGCCCAGGAAAATGTTTCCGTCTTTACACAGAAGCAGCTTTCCAATCTGAGATGTTACCTACTAGTATACCGGAAATTCAGAGACAAAACTTATCCACGACTATTTTGATGTTGAAGGCCATGGGCATCAATGATTTGCTCCATTTCGACTTCATGGATCCACCTCCCACGAATACTATGTTGACAGCTTTGGAAGAATTGTATGCCCTGTCGGCATTGGACGACGAAGGACTTCTTACTCGTTTGGGCCGTAAGATGGCAGATTTCCCTATGGAACCATCTCTTTCAAAGGTTCTCATTGCAGCTGTTGACCTCGGTTGCTCTGATGAATTGCTTAGTATTGTTGCTATGATTTCTATTCCAACTATCTTCTATCGACCCAAGGAAAAACAAGCTCAGGCCGATCAGAAGAAAGCTAAATTTCACGATCCTCATGGTGATCATCTCACACTTTTGAACGTTTACAACAGTTGGAAGCAGAATAAATTTGCAAGTCCATGGTGTTTCGAAAATTTCATTCAAGCACGAAGTATGAAGCGCGCAAAAGATGTCCGCGATCAATTATTAAAAATCATGGAACGTTACAAGCATCCCATTGTATCTTGTGGTCGTAACACAGATAAAGTTCGACAAGCACTGTGCTCTGGATTCTTCCGAAATTCTGCTCGAAAGGATCCTCAGGAAGGATACAAAACATTAATCGAAAGTACGCCTGTATACTTACATCCTTCATCAGCTCTTTTCGGTAAACAAGCCGAATGGGTTATTTATCATACCCTTGTAATGACGACGAAAGAATACATGCATTGCACAACAACTATTGATCCTAAGTGGTTGGTGAGTGCGGCACCAAGTTTCTTTAAGGTGGCGGATGCAGGGAAATTGTCAAAGAGAAAGAAGGCAGAGAGGATTCAACCTCTTCATAATAAGTTTGCGGCAGAGGATGATTGGAGATTGAGTGCGCAAAAGAGGCAGGGTAGGAGCGGTGGAGGTGGGACTTGGGGTTAAGCCGCGGGCTTATCTATTGATTGTACAACATGGAGACTTATGGGGGGTTATCAGCTCAGATAGAAATGCAGTGATATAATGAAATAATTTTGATACCTCCAGGGGATATGTTATGATGTTGTGTTTGAGCTTTGAAAGACGATTGGCATGTTTACTATGCATTATAGGTAGGAGAAATAAGTGCTTGGTGAGAGACGCCCTGGTTTGCAAGTCTACTTTTGTTCTTCATTCATTGTGACGTCTGCAAGAGGGTTTATAGAAGGCGAACTTAGATTTGTATTGGCAGCAAGTGTAGTTAAGATACATCTAGTGTGTTATGTCCTCGCCCCCAAAGTTCTGCACATCAATGACAATTCAGTCTCCTCAACCCACATTCTTCTCAACTTCATCAGAGATTTCCTTGGCAGCAGGTTGCGTGATCGGTTCGGGAGACTTGGCAGCGGAATCGACAACTTTGGATAAAGGTTTAACGGCTTCGGAATGAGGATTGGCAGCTTGTGTTGTTTGTTTGACAGCATTTTCGGCGGCAGCAGCAGCAAGCTTGGCCATGGCAGCGGCTTTACGTCTTTGACGGCGATTCTGAATGGTCTGTTAGTATGAAACGAATGAAAACGAACTTGAAGGAATTTTAGCTTACAGGACCTCGTCGAATGGGGGTGGCATTAATGTTTATAGTTGTACCAGGGCCAGCATATATCTACAAGACAAACCGGTAGTGGCGAATGTAGTTGAAAGAAAGAAGGTCAAACTGACAATTCGCTGTTCCGTACCATATTGGCGAGACATGATGCTTGTATCGAAGACGAGAACTTGAAAAGGAGGAATCTGGCAAAGGAGTTTGTTGGATGGGCAGCATGAAAAGAAAAAAATGAAAGAAATGGAGGAGAAGTGCTCTGACCCTGAGATATTGTAGATTTCGCCAAATGAAGAAGTCGCATTCTGTGATCCTTCCAAACAGCACCTCGAATTAAGCATAGAAAGTCATGTGATTGATCATACGATGAAAAATAAGGGGTTTCTACCCAGTGGGTGGAATCTGATTGCGAAGTAAACCTTCATGTCTTCTAGGTATTACCAGTAAGGTCGACCGGATTGGTCACATCTTAATTGTTCAAAAAAGTTTTTGGGAAAGCAGTACCTTGGCTTCATCCAAAGAACCGCCAATGACGACAATGCCTTAACCCTTGGGACAGTAAGTAACACCTATATCTTTAATACTTGCTGAATATAATAATCATCTATGTAATGTGATTGATTCTTGAATATCTCAACTACAGCAAGATCTACTACTTAGGAAACCGTTCAAAGCTCGTTTTGGGCCTGAGAATGCGCCTTCCCCCGCTTCACTTAAAGGAGGATGAGGTTGGAGATGAAAATGAGGTTGAACAAGGACCATAGTCAACGATCGTACTTGCTACTCGTAGTACACTCGATTGTGTGTCGCAGCACTTGTCACAGATCTTATGTTCACAAGGCAAAGGTTGGTGTAGAGCTGGATTATTCCACTATATCCTGCCCTAGAATAGGTAGAACTCCGACCAAAGCAGATTTTGGACACATGTTTGAAAGGAACTCAATGTATTGGTCAAGAGACGAAATGGCGGAAATCCACAGGATCTCGAAGCAAAACCTTGGGTCTGGTTGGTATGTCTGCTGAGGTCAATCATTGAGACCTCTACTAAATTTGAACGAAAAATACATGACCATTCAAATCAACGTAACATTACGATATTTCATAGCAAATGAACCCTTTCCACCTATTGTCATTTTAAGCATAGCCACATACCGTGCATTTCAAGCTCGAATTATCAGAACAACCATGCATTACTACATTTTCTCTCCACCACTTTTCGACTTGAATTGCACCGCTCCTTCCAATGCTGGTAGCCATGGATGTCTATCCTTCACGAAACTTTCCCATTCTGGCGTCATGATTTTCTCAAAGATTCCCATCTTCAAAATGGTCTTACCAGGATATGCTTCAGCGATTGATTGAATTGGACTGTGGATCTTGTTAATGATTTAACTTAACTTGAAGGAATAAATATCAGGAGGTATGAACTATAAAATGAAATGGTAAACCCACTTTCCACATGTTTTACAGAAGTGTCTCCTAACACATTTTCCGCTCGATGTGTTATAGTCTTCATATACATTCATATTTTCCGCCCCTTTAATCGTTACTTTTTCACTCTCGATTGTCAAATTACTCCCGAATGCTATTCTCATTGTCAATCGCTTTCTCATGAGTTGAGATAATTCCACGTACCCGATGAAGCTGTCTTTCTACAATTCAAACAATGACATAAATGACCTCTTGGACGTGAGAAGAGTTCCGAGTCGTTGATTGTTACGGTTATGGCGCCGCAGAGACATTTACCTTCCATCTTGTCAAGGATAGCTTCTGGGATGTTATATATGAGATTCGGGTAATATAGGGGCTTGAGATGTGGTTGATATTAGAGGAATAGGAGAGTATGTAATTCTGTCAACAAGCTTGGGATAACAATTAAACTGGTTTATAGATACTGTGTACATGTTTTTAAAGTAAATATGTGCGGAATGAGGGCGGAATAGTGTGCGGGGCAAGCGGGGCAAGCGGGGTATCGTCAAAGTGTAACCGTTTCGAGTGTGGGGTGATGGGGATCTTCAAGATAGGAACAGTCTGAAAGTTGTTCTAGAGTTCGGAGATGGTGTTAGAATGAGCATTCTTATTAGAGATGTTTCTACTCTTTATCATTATCACAGATTTTTGTTATTGAATACGAAGGTATATCGTGAACCCCGTGGTAGATTGGCAAAGTGACGCACCATATAGCGATAATGACAAAAGGGACAAGTCTCGATTGTAGGATATTAAAGGAGGCTCCAGTCGGGCGGAAGAAACAAACGGTACATCCCAAAGGTACTGTCTTTCAGTGTTTGATATCGAATCAGACAATTATCATTTTAATCTGAGATTGAACATCAAACTTTGGGAGCTTTTTATTTGTTCTCCTTGGCCGACTTTTTCATAATCAGAAGATAGTGATGTATCTTGTATTAAAGTTCCATGCTTTCAATATACAGTCTTATTTGGATGATTAGGTGGCTCAGGTGGCTCAGGTGGATAGCTTCTTTTCATTTTTATGGAGGCAGGTTCATTATTCAAAGTGTATACGATGCTTGAAAACATAAATTCATGGCCGTAATTGTAATTACACATTTAGCAGCATGCAAAAGTTCGAATATGTTACGGCAAGTATCTCGATAGTCCTAAATTGGCAGGAATGTATTGAAAGAAACTAAAATTACCCGAGAAGATCAAGGGGGAATGATCAGTCGCGAATTTATTTTATCATTTCCACTTTTGCGTTATGCAATGCGTAAACTTGTATGTAAAAATGATATTCATTACTATTATTAAGTTGGTCATCCCCTAAAGTTACATATACATGTGAAAGAAGTCAGACGACGACTTGTTGTATCAATCGTCCATCGACCACGAGATACCCAGAGTTTAACAATAAGATCCGTTGATTGTGGGTGTAATAACACCTTGATCAACTAAAAGCTCCCATGACCAGTAGTCTGAAGTGATACCCTCTCCATCCACAGCAGCAGTGTTGTTAACCATCTTGACGTTCCAGAACGCGCTACCGGAAACATACTTCTGGTAAGCATAAACTTGAGTATCGTGGATAACCTTACGTCCAGCAAGGGTGTTATTGTATAGAGTTTGGAGAGACCATTCGCCGATGAAAACAGGGAATTTGCCATCGCCTGCGGTGTATTGCGCTTGTCCACAGATGGCTGGGGCAACATATTGCGAATAGATACCGGCAGCGGCAAAGAAGTAAATGTGGGAATCTATGACGAGGTTTGTTCCAGCAGCGTAAAATGGAGACCAGAAAGCCTCTCCCAAGAAGCAGTCTTGCAACATGAGGGGGATCTTTTTGTTGACTTTAGCGATACGGGTCAGGACACCATTGATGTACGTGTTAATCCAGTTGGTTCCGTTAGCAGTCAATCCTGAAGCCGTGGCAAAACCACTGAAGTTATCTGAAGCTTCATTGATTGGAGCAATGGTGAAGCCTTGTGGTTGACCAGAGTTTTGGATGAAAGACAGAATAGCATCAATGGCCTGGAAGGAGTAGTCCAAGTTTGTGGCATTTTGGTACCACCCGCTATGTCCGAAAGCTTCACCGATACCTAAGGAGTTAACTCCTCCAGGAAGAGAGTGAAGACCAATAATGACGTGCATTCCATACTTCTGGATAGCATAGAGGGCAATATTTCGGAGATAGGTTTGTTGATTACCATGGTACAATTTGGAACCGGGGAATTCGATCCAAGCTGCGTATGTAGTGGGAATGCGGAGCGTATTGATGTTTTGAGCAGCGAGCTTATCGATGTCGGCGGTGGTAATCCATGAAGCATAACGAGCCTCAAGGACTGGGCCACACCTATCACCTAAAGTCTCACAGAATCCCCATTCATCACTCGCGTCAGGTGCATAAGCATTCCACCAGTCAGGATCGTAGTTTTGTTCTCTAATGCCACTGTTAGCTTTATTTGCACGAAAAAGAGAAAGCAAGTGACTTGAGCTTACTGTTCTAACCAAGCACCAAAGTTAACACCATTGGCCTTGTAAGTGGTCCAATCGATGTAGTTGGTCGACGTTTTGGTCCAAGCGATGTCATGAAGATATCGCTGAATAGAAAGTGCAACCTGAGGACAAGAGATGCTGCCATAGTTCCAGACAGAACCGTGCTCTGCGGCGTTGGTTTGAAGAGTAGCGTCGAGCTTGGAAACAGCAATTTCGATATCAGATTTGACTGTGCTTACGACGGTAGTAATAATTTTGGCGATTCCAGCTTCTAAAGCGAGGATATCACCGAATAAAGAAGGAGTAGGGGCAGCTAGCACCAAAGGAGCAGCAGCCAATATAAGACTTTTAGTGACACGCATTTTGAACGAATGTGAGAATTTGGATAAAGAATGGACCGGATACTTAGATACCGAAGTGAAATTGAATGTGAAAGATAATAGCTTCGAGTCTTCAATCTCATCTTTATATCTGTGAAAAGCAAGCACTTACAAATACAGCCAAGAGATTATCTAGTTCACGATAATGACTAGCTCACTGAAATTATTTGGTATGTCGGTGACAATCGAGATCTACCATCACCATTTCTGCATTCATCCATGCTGAATTATTCGCCACGCTGGCTGATAGATAGAGAAACAGAGTTTTTCAACCATTCAACAGGAACGTTCATCTGAAGGCAGTTGGTGATGACAGCCACTGGAGACTATGGAGCTAACTGAACCGGTATATCCCAGTACCAGGTGGCCGATCAATTCAGGAACGAGTTTGGATAGGGAACGCATTACACGGAATCGTTTACCACTGCAGAGTCCGACTGCATATAGTTAGTTGGTAGTGCCAAAACTATATGGAGTAATGTCTTTTGAAGATTCGCTAATGCTCTTAAGTACCAAAAAAGAGCCATTCATTGCGCTAGATGAATTTCTTCCTTTCTTGGCAAAATAATGCCAATGCACTTCCACTTCGCCGTCCACTTTGAATTAGGGTCAAAACATATTTGTTGGTTCGTAATGTATGTTGTCTACCGCAGCGCCGGGTCTATTACGTTTCTAGTCTTCTTTGAAGATATGCTTGGCGGGTGTGGAGTGCATAGGAGCTCACGTGGAGCTCCAACAAGGACATTAAAACCGATATTAGAGCGGGCACCAAACTCGTCAAAATCGACCCCCTTTCAAGAACACCTTTGTTTTACAACAAAGCGATATGAACGAATATTTCTGGCAAAATAAGATTCTCAAGATTTATCAATTATGAGCTTGGAAAAATCCCTGTTCAGCCCATTCCTCAAAAAATGTATAAAATCATTTAATGTATGATTTTGGAAAAGGTAATAATAATTTGGTGTTCCAGTATGTATTATCGTCCTGGTGAATGGAGGGGAGTCCAATAATGAGTGGTAATAGCTTCCACTGATTGTTTGCCGACCGTCCACTTTAAACTAACGTTAGTAGATGATGATACCCAACTAACAGATGAACTAGGGGCGAAGAAGTACTCAATCTCATCTGCAATAAAAATATTTCATATCGGACATCGTATTCTTGTCCACGGGTATTCCAGAACATCTGTCAACCACAACCTGACGTCAGACCCTAAATTTTCGTTCCCTGATTGTACTTACTGGGTCTAACATAGCATGCTCTCATAATGAGTGTTCTCAGCCGAGTTTTGAAGTCCATGGTTCAAAGTTCAGCCGTGGATGAATTACTGTGGACTTGTGTGCACTAGTTACCTTGACTCTGTGCCTTGCAGCAGGACCGAATGACTGGGATACTAAAAATATATACCCTTCTCAATGTTCGACATCAAACCAAAGAATTATCTGGAATCAAAATCGAAACAACTACGTCTGAAGACCTTGAGTTTGTTATGAAGACTATATGATCTATAGTTTCGAATGAATCAATATCATCAGAGGTTATTGAAACGTGAGGATTCTCAATATACGATTCGATTTGAGTGATTTAGTAAATCGATTGTTTCGTCCAAATGCCGTGAAGTTATACAAGAGTCGGGAGACACCATACGCGATTTGATTCTTTTTGGATTTTCGGAAGCGACTAGTGTTATTTGTACTAATTCTTGAGCTATTGACCTACTCAGTTCCACGGTGGAATTTGATAAAGCTCATTCAAACAATGACCTACCTTTGTAAAGATAGAGATAACACCCTAAAGGTCGATGGCATTGTTCGAGACCTGAAGTCAAAAATCAGTGTCAAAAATTCAAAATGTGTCAACTAAGCTTGATGGCCTCATGGATCGGGTTTATGAGATTCAAGGGTCGATCCAGCCGTGAGTGATGAATTTTGAGAATTTTTTTGAATCTAGAATGTGAAAACCATACACATACAAGATCGACAAGAGATAGATATGGATGAACCTTGAAAGTCCACCTATACGAGATAAAGAAGGTACACTCTAGCTATTACATGGAGTTCGCAGCTTTCCCATGCTTGAAAAGTGCAGTTCTTATTACTCCGAAGTCCGTGTATAAGCTTCAAAAGAAGCTTCAACTTGAATCAATCACTAATCTTAACAGTAATCCATTTCCCCTGCATAAGTCGAATCGGCAATTCCATGGTATTTACAATACTAGGCCACTTATACTTGACAGACCCCACTTTTACACCACAATACATATATTTCATTTTAATATATTTATAGAAATATAGATTTTATAATAAATTTCTATTAAACTATTAAATAATTTCATTATAAAAATAAATTAATTAATTTTTTATTCTTTGAAAAAATTCATTGATTAAATAATATAAATTTAAAAAATAATTCTATTTTTTTGAAAAATTTATTAACAAAAGAAAACTAAAATATCATTAATCAATTTTCAAGTTTTATATTTCAATACAAAAAAATCCCAAAGAAAAACACTCCTAAATTCTTAATTATTTATTAGATTCTGAATTAAAAATATATAAAAAATTGAAAATAGTGTATTATTATTTGAATCAATTATAGTTTATTGAAATAGATGAGTTTTGGTATAGAAATGGGATTGGTCGAGTATAAGTGGTCGATGACTGTAAACTTATCTAGAATTTCGCGATCGTGGGGCCAGAAATTATGTAACAGTCGCAACTCCGAAGCTAGAGTATAAGATGACAAACCTGGTTTCCTTAGCAGTGTAGTTGTACACTTTCTAGTGGCATGAGTGACTGTCCAGTCAAATTTTTGATTTTGTCAGGTTTATATGGGTCGGACCAATGAATAACATCGTAACCAGGGGAATGTAGACCGACAGGCTCTTCTGTGTAAGCGGAAAAAAACAGGCAGAATTTCAATACCTTTTTAAAGGATTTGTTTAATTGAATTATAAATCCATTACAAATTAAATACTAAGATATGAAGAAACCAAACGAAAATTTGAGCCTCACTCATATTATAACTGAGGATTATATATACATAATACAATGTTGAAGAGAAACCGGAATTATTAAAGTTCTCCCTAGGGGTACTCGGTAACTATCTGTGAAAAAAAAATCAAGTCAACACACCCAAAGACAGATTTGACGAGGCAATGTGTGATCGTGTCCCCTGCAGTGCACTCAGTGAGAGCACGATATCCTGAAATCATCATTGGCGCTTAAAGAATAACTTTGTACGTACATTTGAAGTACCTACAACGCATCACCTCCAGCCACTCCATTAGCTCCCATTAAATTGTCTCCTTCAGCATCTTTTCAAGCATCTCCAAGTACAAAATCCAGAAGTTCCAGATTGATTGCATTCCCTCGGGAGAAAACGTGATCATGGGCTTCATATGGACTACGGTTTTGTTATCTTTTCTTACTCTCCTACTATGGCTTTCACCTAAGCTATATACCGCGCGGAATTTTTTCACAAAATTATCAGCTCGTGGCTTGGTAAGTTACTTCCCTTGTCAAACGTGATCTGTTACACTAACATTCTCCTCTCAGCCAATGCCACCTCACAATCTTCTCGCTGGCCATCTTATCGAGCTAGGCAATGTCATTAAAAGTTTCCCAGCAGATGCACTAAAAGTATACCTTTTTGCTGCTCTCGCCCGCAAATACTCCCGCAATGGCGTTTTATACCTTGATCTATATCCCTTTGCTGCCCCATTCCTAATCATCACTTCTCCGTTTCTCGCAAATCAAGCTGTACAATCTACTCCAATATCATATCGCAAGCCTGATGCTCTGAGAACTTGGTTTTGGAGCATCGCAGGTGGTATCAGTATGTTTGATGCGGAATATGACGAGTGGAAGAATCTACGAGGTCTTTTCGCCAGGGGTTTCAGCAACAAGTATCTAATGAATTTGGTTCCCGGTATTACAGATGAGGTTGAAATCTACACGGAAGGATTAAGAGAAAAGGCAAGAAATGGGGAGATGATTGAGCTAGATGGGATCAATTTGAGATTTATGATTGATTTGATAGGGAATACTGCTTTGTGAGTCAATTCGTCTCACTATATTCACTGCACATAAAGGTGGTATGCGTGGAATAGGAGAGTCAAAATAGGCGAAGTGAGATATACTAACACAATCTAGGAACGCAAATCTTAACGCTCAGAGAGGGTACAATCCTCTTGCAGATACCATGTTGAATCAAATCAAAAGTAAACTAGCAAATCAAGAAGTAAACCCTCTCCAATGGCTCAATTTCGTACGTCCAATTAAAGAGTGGCGCAATGGTCGGAAAATGGATGCATATATCAACGTAGAAGTTGACAAGCGCTTTGAGGCTTACAAAGTATCTAAGAATTCCGAAACAAACGGCCATCTGGATGACAAAGCAGAGCCCTTCAAATCAATCATTGATTTAGTTATCGAGGACTACATGGCTGATCCTGCTCGACTTGATGCAACCAGTCTTGACCAAGAATTCCGCACCATCGCTACTCGTAACATACGACTCCTTCTCTTCGCCGGTCATGATTCAACTGGTAGTGCCATATCCTGGTGTTACTACCTTCTTTCTAAAAATCCCTCCGCCCTCGAAAAACTCATCCAAGAGCACGATTCAGTATTCGGAACTGACATTACCGCTGTTCCGAAACTTATCAAAGAGGACTCGACTATCATCAATCAATTGCCATATACAACCGCCGTTATCAAAGAAACTCTTCGTCTCTTTCCACCCGCATCGAGTATTAGACAAGGACTCAAAGGTGTGGACTTAGTTGATGAAGAGGGAAACATCTATCCAACTGAGAATTGTATGTTATACACGCTCCACTTGCCAATTCAACATGATTCAAAATATTGGGCACGTCCTCAAGAATTTCTACCTGAGAGATGGCTTGCACAACCAGGCGATGAATTGTATTGTGATACAAAGGGAGCTTGGAGGCCATTTGAGTTGGGACCAAGGAATTGCATCGGGCAGGCTTTAGTGATGATGGAATTGAAAATTATATTGTCCATGGTCGTCAGGGAGTTGGATGTACAGGATGCTTATGAAGAATGGGATAAAAAATTTGGGGATAAAAAGGGGATGAAAGAAATAGACGGAGAAAGATCATATCAGGTTGATGGAGGAGCTGCCCATCCTGCAGATGGATTTCCTTGCAGGGTGTCGTTCAGGAAGGGTGAGGCATCGACATAATAATTTTCTTGCAAGATGCTGCTTTATCTAGAGTCTCAAATGAACCTGGTCTCTGTTCGACAATCAGAAGCCTTAGATTGCCGTATACAATTATACTATTCCCAAGTGAATGAAATACTGAATTTTATTTTGTGAAATAGCTTGCTTTTATGAGATCTTAAGAATTTATATATAACATTTCAGTCTTAATTCTTGAATGCCTTGTCCGTGTTGTCCAAGTTAGTTACGTATATATTTGTCTCGCATACTTCAATTTGACGGAAGAAGTGTCCTTCATTCTGATGCAAAAACAATGTGCCCTCTATTCAGACTATTCATAATTACTGCCTGATATCGAAAGTTAAGGAATTCCAAGGTTATATTAAATATTGATTATTTATATTATTATAGAATGATTGCTTTTGTTACTATACCCATTTATATTAAATATTCAAAAAGATCTCATTAATATACCCTACTCCATATCCAAATGTTCTAAATAAACCCATATATTTTATAATAGAGATTTTGATGGAAAAAGTGTTTTTCATTTTAATACAAAAACAATATACCCTTTATTCAAACTATTTATAATTATTGCCCGATATCGGAAATCAAGGAATTCCAAGGTTACATTAAATATTGATTATTCATATTATTATAGAATGACTACTTTTATTACTATACCCATTTATATTGAATGTTCAAAAAGATCTCATTAATATGCCCTGCTCCACATTCAAATATCCTAAATAAACCCATACATTTTATGGTAGAGATTTTTGACACCAAACGCCTAATACATTTCTTCATCTGAAGACGTAGCGCCGTCAACTTGTGCTTGATACATCCTCTCCTTATTCTCCTCCGATGAAAGCAAGCTAACCTCTCCATCATCCTCAATCTGGAAAGCAGACCAGTGGCTCTGATGCGAGGAGTCATAGCAAGTTCTACCTCGACTCAAGCTACGCTTATGTGCAGCATGTGGCTCAACATTTCTCATCAGATACCTCCAATCATGAGGCCCACTTCCTAGATTGGCCCAAGTAGTGACCGTTGCAAAAACTCCTCGACTGTCATCAAAGTCAAGCTCGAGGCAGTATTCAGTGGGACAATCATCGCATTTCAAAGGTTCTGTTGTGCTGTGAACAGGCCAATTGAAATCAGAGTTATTATTGACCTGACCAGCCCCCGCGTGAAATCTGACGCATGTTGGTCTTGCTGGTAGGGGAGTTTGTGGTGCTCGAATCCGAACTGGGAGCTGTGAACGTGGCAGTGGTAATACTTCCGAGAAGGAATTTAATAATCTCTTATTGCCTAAGTCCATAAGCCGCGCACGCTCTGGGTTCAAAGCTATAGTGAGGTGCGCGCAAACCTCAATATCTACGTGCCAAGACCTTTGGTCGACCATGAAATTTGAGAAAAGGACTGATTCCTGTCTACGATAGATCATCAAGCCTTGTGTAATCTTACAATCTGTCCGAGTCTGCCAAGAGACACCATCACTGTTATCGATCTCTGGAGTTGGTGAGTTTCCTGACAATAATTTCAACAGCTCATCGCATCCCGGCTTGAACTGATGACGTTTCATGGCCATTTTGAAGATAACACCAGAAACTTTGGCAGGCCTATGATTTAGAGATTTGAAGGGAGATAGAACGCATGGTGTCAATTCCTGGAATTGGCGTCCCTTCTCCACCGATCCCAAGCTATATCTTGCTGCATTTGACATACTATGTAGACGAAGACAGTATGGGCAGCCGATTTCATCCTCAGTAGCCAATACATCCAGTAGTGCTAACTTGTCTTCTTCATTCAAATCTCTAATGAAACGGCCATTCAACTTACGATACAGTGTCTTACAAGATATTGAGAAAGCAGCTGCTGATACAGGAGATAAGTAATCGCATATTGACAACAGTATCTCCACGGAAGATCAAAACTCATTTTGAACTTTTCTGATGGTATTTCAATATAACGAGATGCTACTTTTAAATGCCCGCTTATCTTGGTAATAGATGAATGTTTGTGATAGACAAGAGAAATATATTAGTGAGAATAGTGAGAATAGTGAGAATAGTGAGAATAGTGAGAATAGTGAGAATAGTGAGAATAGTGAGAATAGTGAGAATAGTGAGAATAGTGAGAATAGTGTTTCAAGTATGACTTTCTACAGGGTACGATGGGAAGCATAGGGTAGAATAAGA